>RJWH01000746.1:242696-516737 GCA_004363575.1 Solenodon paradoxus | reverse complement strand
TGAGTGTATTACTCTGCCCTATCTTTTAGCTCACTGACTCTATTAAAGACTTCATCCATCATATTCTTGAGTCCTTCCATTGAGTTCTTTAGTTCAGCTACCACTTTCTTCATTTCTTTGCTATCATGGTCCATTTCTTCTTTGTTTTTTGTTGTTCTCTTTTTCTCCCTCTGTTGTTTTATTGATTTCCATGAGTATGCTTATCACTGTTGCCCTAAATTGATCTACAGGGTGTCTGCAAATGTCTATCACATTTAGGTTTTCCTCTGGGTTTTTTTATTATTATTATTGGATCTATCATTTTACATATATTTCTCTGTGTCATTGCTCTGTTTTACATTCTATTTATGTTTTGTGAATTAGGTTTTCCTTATGTGATGGCCTGTGTAGGTTCTCAACTTGTACCAAATAAGCCTGGATCTTAGTTTAAAAACTGGGATTTCTTGAGTTTTGTGGCATCACCACTGGATGGATTTATGTGGACCATGTGTTGCTGTCCAAGAGTTCAGCCTATGGGGTTGGAAATTGTGTGCGGGATGCAGAACCTTCCCACATCATCCCAGAACCAACCATAATGACCATCTTGCTAGTGGCCCACAATCAGGAATCACCTCCACCCACAAGGTGGCGCTAGTGGGTAGCATTGATGGTTTCTCCCTTTGGAAGTTCTCTTCTTCCTTTAAGCGTGAGTGCGGGATTTCCAGTGGCAAGATCCTGCAGCTTCTGTGCAATACAGTGGGAGAGGGTGGGATGGGAGATTTCCCCTAACTGCCTTCTGGCTATGGTGGCCCCCAGGGTAATTTTCTTGCCAGGCATCCCATTTAAATCCTGGGGCACTTATCTTCCTTTCACCCTGCACCAAGACACTCTCCCCCAGCTCCTGTCCCAGTTCTGCTGGGTGGGCTCCTGGCTGTTTTTGCAATTCCTGGGAGGGCTCATTCTTTCCATAGTTCTACTCCCTCTGCCATAGCCTGAATCCCAAGTCTGAATCTGTGGTGCAGCTCTGAACCTTGACATGTTCACCTACCTTTTGTGGTCACAATTGCTGCTGCATCTCTGTGGCCTTTGTGCCTAGTTTTCCTCAGTGTTTGTTTATGAAAAATAGATGGGGAGTACATGAGTCACACTCCTACCAGGTCGCCATCTTAACCAGAAGTCTCACCCCCAGGTTTATTGCAGTGCTATTTACATTAGTTGAAAAGAAGTGAAAACTACCTAAGTGTTCATTGAAAATAAACAGATAAAGAAGATGTGGCATGTATACATAATGGAATCCTGCACAGCCCTAAAAGGTACAAAATCTGACATTTGCAGCAACTGGATAGAATTAGAGGGGATTATGGTAAGTAAAATAAGTTAGAAGAAGAAAGGCAAATATGGTATGCTCTTACTCAGATGTGGAATATAAATAAATAAATCCAATGAAAATGTAAAACAATAACCAATGCATGAACATTGACAATAGAACAGAGATTAGCAGTGGGTAAGAGAGTGGAGGTAGGGATTAGAGAGCAAGAAGTGTGTTTGGGGAGATTTCAATGGATAGAATGCGGAAAACTATTGTTAATTTGGTGGTGGACAGAGTGTGTTATATATTTGAAAAATAGTGGTCCTACACATCTAATCTTATAATGCTTCATAAATCAAAGTTACCTCAATAATAAAAAATATTACTCAGTTTCAAAGTCTATTTTCATCTTTGAAAGTTGCTCCTAGATGTGGATAATATATTAAGGATTCACATTATGGAATACCTTTCAATCAATGTCCTCATGTTGTACACTTTTATGAAATAAGGAAACTACAAAACTTGAATTTGTTCTACACCAATTTATCATTTGTATCATAGGTCATGGAAACATACTTTTAGATTAACAGCTCAGATCTTAACCAACCTCATATAATGATAAATAGATACTGTAATTAAAAAAAAATTAGACAATGACAATGCTTAATACACTGACAGTTTGTTCTTGGAAAGGACGATGGTACAAAATCAGTTGAGTAATGCAACTTCTTTTCTCAGTTAAAACACTAACAAAACATGTGATTAAAGTGTCTCTTAACTCAATTTCCCCATTTGTAAGTACATCTCTTGAATACTACACTATTATAGGACAGTAGATTCAAAAATACCTGGAGAGAAATCATTGCCCTATAACTCTTCATTCAGATGTTTATGAAGGGAACTCTTTTTAATTTTTTTATCCTTAATTTTAATTTTTTAAAGAACTAATAAAAAATTGAAACAAACGATCAGTGGAATGCAAAGTAAAATGATAGCTGATTGACAAAATCAATATAAATCATTCTGACATCAAGAAACAAACAGTAAAAAAAATTCAAGTCATACCAAAAGCAATTCATTAAGAAAATTTTCAAATGAAGTAATTAGATAATATAATCAGAGAAGAGAAAGAAATCATATGAACATGTATTAGAAAAATATTTAAACTTGTTGATTTGACCAAAATTTTTTATATCAATGGATTTAAAATAAAATTTAAACATACTATTACAATAAGGACACTAGAGAAAGTTGATTAATGCTCATTATCAATTTGAAGTACTTAAGATTCAGTACACAAGAAGTCTTACAGCTCACAAGAAGTCTTAAAGCTTATGAAAGAAATTTACTAGAGGTTTTCTCAAATTTTATGATAATCCTAAAGATTTATATAACATGAGTAAATTACAAAACAACAAATTTTCAATTAATTATATTAGACCTAAGTTTAAACTATGTTTCTATTCTTTGATTCAATGGTTTTATAAAACATCATGATTAAAGAGTGATTAAAAACTGTTAAACCAAAAAGAGTTTGAAAAAGTTTAAATAAATATTTTAGGCAGTAGATTAAGTTAATATATATTTTTATGGATTATGTAGTATTTGTTATAAATTGCTAATTTTTATTTAAATCAATTGCTTTGATTTCTGTTGTTATTATAAAGTTTTATATTAGGATCTACTTTTGTGTTTTTCAACTAGAATTCTTTTTCAAAATTTAAGAGCTCTAGAGACACACACCTGCATCTAACTCTGATGGGGTTGAGGCAAGTTTTCATTGGGGATTTATTTTTAAATTGAGATCATAAAGTTATGTGGGACATTCACTAGGTGAAGAAGAAGAAAAATGGAAAAGTGTTTTAAGCAGGAAGAACAGCAATACGGGAGTTGTAAGAGTAAGTGCACATAGCATACTGGAAAAGTTGAACATAATTCAATATGACAGGGATGTATGGAGCACAGGAGAGGAGAATACAAAGTATGGTGGCAATTCATTGGAGAAATAGTCAAAAAAGGTTGAAACAATTCAAACGATCAATTGATGATAAATAAATAAAATGTAAACCATCCATTTCATGAAGATTATTCAGCCCTAAAATGGAGTGAAAAACTGTTACATGCTACAACATGAATGAGATTTGAAAATGTTATTCTAAATGAAAAATGTCCAACACAAATAATCATGCATATCCAGTTTGATTCGATTTATATACAATACTTAGAAGACACAAATGCGTAGAAATAGAAAGCAGATTAGGACTTAGGGCATGGGAGAATGGGTAGCAATAGTTTAATAGCTATGGGATTTCCTTTGGGACTGATAAAATGTTCTGGAACTCGACAGTAGTAATTGTTATACAATGTACTTTAAAATAGTTAAAATGGTAAATTTTTTATTATATGCTTTTTGTTTTGTTTTGTTTTTATGATATATATAGTTAGCAACTAGGCAAGACCCAGTTGGCAAATGGGACAATTTGGGAGGTTATTATATAAGCCTAGTATGATAGGCAAGCAAAATGGTACCTCCTCCTGGCTCCACAAAGATGTCCACACTCTAATTCCTAGTACTTGTGAATGTTATTTTACATAACAAATGGGAATTAAGTTGCAAGCAGAATTAAACTTGCTAACCAATTGACTTCAAAATAGAGAGACTATTTCAGATTATTTGGGTGGGTCTGATGTAATCAGAAGACGCTTGAAAAGTGGACAGAAAAGGCAGAAGAGAGCCCGTGTCACAATAAGGCGACCTGAGAAAAGTCGGCTTTGAAGATGAGGGTGAGACGATGAGTCAAGGAGTGTGTGCAGCCTCCAGAAAGTAGACAGAACAAAAAGAAAAGATTATCTCCTATAGTCTCCAGAAAGAACATAAGTTGACAGACTTGCTTTAGACTTCTGACTTCCCCTACAATATAAGTATAAATCTGTGTTGCTTTACATCACCGGTGAAAATTTGTCACAGCTGCAAGATAAAACTAACAGATGATGCACTACTAACTTGGATTAATCAATTTCACTATTGTATCAATTTGTTCATTTATAGTGTACATCTTGATTTTAGCTCTTCTGAGACCCAATTTGGACTCCTGATCTCCAGAATTGCAATATAATAAAATTGTGTTGTTTTAAGCCATGAAGTTTGTTGTAATTTGCTATAGGCAACTGGAAACAGATACACCTATAAAACGACAGTGGCTTAGATTAGAGACAGTCATACAAAGAGAAATTGTCATATTTGAGAGGTTTTCTATGGAGTTCAACTGCTCAGAATTTGTTCTTTTTTTTTTAATTGAGATTGCAAAAAGAGAATGGAGGGTATATATAGATATGAGAATACTCCAAACTTTCTAGTTTGAGCAAGTGGGTAGATGTTGGCATCATTGCCTGAAATAAGAAGTGCAACAAAAGAGTTAAGTTTAGGTGTGCAATTGTACTCTCGTGACATCTCTACCATGAGACTAAGTAGAGATGATCATGCAGCTGAAAATCAAAAGAAACCTGTTATGAGGAAATGTGGATCTGGAAATGGAGGAACTAAAGATAGTAAATGAGGCCACCGGGGCATACAAAATTGATGAGGGTGTGTATATAAAGTGAGAAGAGGAGAGGGTCCATGAGGAGCCTGAGGAACTCAACTACTTATGTCCAGGTAGAGAAGATGATGCTGAAAACTGAGACAGCTCAGTAGCCTGTGAGAATGAGAAAGCCAACATTGAACATCATCCCTTATAGGCTTGGGAGTCCTGCACAGGAGTAGAGGTGATAAAGAAGTGAGAAGGGACGCTCTATTGGAGCTGACTGAGGAATGAATAGGAGGTGAGGAAACAGTGAAGACAACTGTTCCAAGAAGACTGAAGAGAAATGAGAAGAACTGGTGTTTATTTCCTGGCTGTAGAAATAACACTAGCCTGACTTTGGGAGAAATAATCAGAACAGCGTATGAGTGGAACCATGAAAAACGGGCCAGGTTAGAACACTGACTACTTTGGAAATGCATTAAAAGGATGAAGTGTGTATGCCTTTAAATACCACAAGTCCAATTCACACTGCCCAAAATAAGTCTGGGCTGTGTCATTACGCTTCACACATCTAGGAGTGTGCTGATAACTTACTGATTTATTTGAAGGTAAAAATATTGTTATTAATCCATCTGCCAGCTCAATGAATTATTAACTAGGATTCTAGGCTTGGCTTTATGTTCCTATTTCCTTTCTACACGTCTTAGGTGTAGAAAGCACAATCTCCAAGTGTTGTCTTTTGCCAGAGGAGAAATGGTCTCAGAGCTAGCATAGAAACTCAAGTTAACATGTGAAAAATTCTTTTGGTTTCCATCCAAATAAATAGAAGTGCCATAAAACCCCCAAACTGCGTCCCACTTAAAAAAAGCAAAAAAGCTGCTATTAGCAGAAAATGCTTCTAGACCTCAATTTTGCCCTATTTAATGACATGATGTTTCTGCTTTCTTTCCCCATCAATATGTGATTTAATGTAACAGGTATCACTGAAAACTGCAACACTCATTTGACTGTGACTGCCAGGAGTTTGCTGATTTGAGCCAGTGGGAAATGCATTCAGAAGAGCTGGCATTCTGCCACTAATTCTATGGTTTGGAAGCATCCCCAAAATTAACCTTTACTTTCATTCAATATATAGCACTGCCAGAATATTGTTCATCTGCCAGAGCAAGAACTCAATAAAAGCCAGAAGTAAAATTGCAACCTGAAGAAAGAAATAAAAAGAATAAATGCAAGAATATACATCTGCCTGGAATTCAGTTTTCACTTTTCTCAGCGAGCCAGTCCAATTCATAATGTGTTTATTATCCATAACTGCTAAGTAACGAGGATTCGGTGAGATAGCAATGACTAGAGGATCAAAGGAGACAGTATGTCACTGGCTATTCCACTGGCCTTTGACAAATTATGTCTGAAATTGACATGAAGAAGAAGAGGAGGAGGAGGAGTACGCAGAGGAGAAGGAGGAAGAAGAAGAAGATTTCTGACAGAAACGTTACCATAATGTGCAGGATTATTTTCTCACGTGTAAAAACAGTTACTCCCTAAATCATTGACTCAGACCAACCTTTACCAAATCTTTATGTATTCCAACCTCTTTATGTTAAATTCAATTAAAAATTGTTTCCCAGTGCAATTACATTGAACTCTGATACTACCATGAATATATTAATGGAATTAATTCAGAGCTAAGACCAGGAAGATGAAATATAGACACTTACCTAAATAAGGCATACCTTAAAATTGAAGTAGAAGGGTAAAGAAGAGTTATACATCTCCTGGAGGGACTCAAAGAGATTAATTTGCACTATAGATATATAATCTGTTGGAATACTGATTTCAGATTGTTGTAAAAAATAATTTTCAAGTCATAACTTCATAATCAGTAAGTTGCCTATCAAAGAAAATTTTCTAAGTGTTACTAATTTTTTTTTAAGGGAAAACGCAGCAGGAATGAAGACAAGCATGCAAGCCAGCAGAAAGAGGAGGAAGAAGCACTTTTATTTTTTTATTTAGTTGTTCAACTTGGTTGTTTCCCCCAGCCCAGGATAGTGCCCAAGTTCCTTGCGGAGCATGCCTGCTGGAGGCCACGGCCTTAACCACTAAGCCACTGGGAAATGCCTAAGTATTGCTAATTTATGGGGTACTTTTAATAGGATGTAAGAAAATAGTTTTCTTTTCTCATGAATTACTCCTTTCAACTTCTTTATCAGTTATTTTATTCCAATCCATAGATGAAAGCTTGTGAAGATACCGTTAAATTTTGAAGAAGATCCACATAGTTGATTTCAAAACTTTAGGCTCTTATCTGTTTAAAACTTCTCCCCTTCCTTACCTCAAAATTTCACCCAAAGGTAGCAGAGGAGGTAGTTTGCTGGTGTCACTGTTTCTCCAGTATCTCTTACAGCTCCTCTTGAATTCAGTAGATTCCTTTGGTACCTCCAGGGTTGGGAAAGGAGGTAAAATTCAGAGGTCACACTTGCAATCTGGAATCAGAGTTCTCTGTATATCTGATAGCAAAATGTGGGTTCCTTCTCTGACTGGGCACTTTTGAGAATTTCCTGACCTGCTTTTCCTCCCCAGTCAGAGAGCTCAGAGTGCAGTTCTGTGATGTGACTGAAGGTCACTCACTTCTCCTCAGTGCCTGACTTCAGAAACCCACCTCCAATCTCATCCTGCTGCCCTCTTGGGTTCACAAGCAATTCCATTTCTCAACATCTTGCCCCCAGGACACAAATCTTGTCCTCTTGTTAGGTGTGCAGCTCACTCTGTTGTCATGTTCTCTTTCCTCTCCCGCCTAGAAAGCAAGAGCAGATGCCCACCTTTAAACTTCAAAGATGAGTCAGTTCTCAGTTCCCAAAACAGAGAAGACAAATACAGTTGTCCCGTTTGTTGTCTGAACAGGCCCTCATTTGGTTTATGGCTAAGGGGAGGCAGACCAATTCACTACCTCACCTAACCCTCGGAATGGGGTGATCACTAGGAAAACACAGTATATTCATAGCTCCTGAAAGCAACACATCTCTGATGGTCCCGATGGCATCTTTTTTCACCCTCAAAGGATATTCTGAGTTGGGATTAAAAAAAAAAAAAAACTAGTTTTTTAATCTTATTTATGACTATAACAATCTCAATACATCACCTATTAGACAATCTGACACCTGTCATTCTAGGCCATTGAGATATCATCCTAACGGGTAAGAAAGTTACGTGCAATATTGCAGTAAGCCCCTGTTTCACAAGCACAGGTGGACTAAACACCTGTCACAAAACATGGAATGAAGTTGATTCCATGGAACTTTTAACCTTGAAATAAGGGTTTAGAGAATGATGAAATGTCACATTTAAAAACAGTGATCCCTCTGACTAAACTTATTGTTCATTTTTATATCAAAATATATGTGCACTTATCTAAGAACTGCATAATAATCCATTCTATGGATTTTGTTTTATTCTACTGTTCCTAAGTATTAAATGTTTTCTTTATTTTCATTTTTATCATTATATATACAGTGTGATTAAGTTCTTTCTGTCTTTAATTTGTCTGATTATACATTTCCTAGAATTAAATTCTGTTTCAAAGCTTATCAATTTTTTTAAGATTTTTTAAAATAAAATTTTGAGATTGCTGTGTAAAGGAGTAAGAAAAAATGATAATTAAACTCTTTCAGCATTTACTGATCAAGAACCTTAGATGAAAATGTAATACTGATTGGAGAAAAATTGTAATTCTTTAGATATTTACTGAAAACATTTGCTAGCATTTTATTTACTTTATCTAGTTGTCATCCCTATATTGAACTCTGATTTGCTAAAATAAAACTCATAAAATATTTCTTATGATATCTGCAATATATGAACATAATTCTAGATAGTTTTATTCTACAATTCAAATGTAAACAAGTCTTTCATAAAAATTTTCAATAAGACATTTATTTAAGAAAAATCTACATTTTGCTTGTTTTACAATTCCCTTTCTAGATATTTCTAGATATTAAAAATAATATCCTGCTCCCTTTTCTGTGAGGCACAATTTTAAATCCTAGAAAATCAATTCATTATCACAATTACACCCCTAGCACCAACACAGAATGAGAATAACTCATGGGAATTCTCTTCATCACGTTACATATGATTCTAGTTTCCATTTTGAGTATTGGTCTAAGAAAGTCAGCACATGACAGGCATTTCTTACAGACTGTAAGAATCAGTGTAACCAAGGACTTCGCTTGCAAAAAGATTTGATTCATCTGTTAATAAGGTAAAAAAGTCATTGGTTTAACCCCTTACACATAAAATGGGGACATCCTGTAGAAATTCTTACTTTCTGCCTTGCAAGTGAAAGAATTAAATTTGCTTAAGAGGAGGATTAGAGCAAATAATTTCCAGAAAGTTGTAATGACTATCAAGGAGTTATTCTATTGCTTTAATAGCAAATCTACTAAGACTGGTCACATTTAAGAAGAGTGTCTCTTAGCTCAGAATCAGATTGTTTTTTCCTGAGGCCACCACCACACAAAGAGGTAATTCCTATCCAAATTTCCCAACTGAGTTATGTTTATAATGGTCCATATGTGGAAAGGAAACCCATCAAATCTATGTGGAATGAGGATTCCAGAGATTGAATATAGAATTTCATGGGCTATGAGTTTTAATTCCAGTTTGTGTTATGACATTGGGAAAATTGCTTCACCTTTTTATGCCTCAAAATTTTCATCTACCAAAGAAAGAGGTAGAATATGGTCCCTAAGGATACTTAATACCTTCACACTGACCAACTCCAGGAGTAAAAGTGAATTTGCTACCATTACCAATCAGGAAAGTTACCTGGGAGGATATATGTGATAGAAAAAAAAAAAAGCTGACTGGAATTCCATAGATTGACCCCAGAAATGATGGAAAAAACATGCTGCCTTTTGATGTCTAGCAAATGGGCCAAACCCACAACATTTATCTGAGAACATCTAAGGCCCATCAGCACTGTGGTCTGGTTCAGGTTGGAGTTTTTCTTTTAAGTGTAACTGAAATTCAAATATTTTGTATTCTTTGACTAAGTCTTGTGTCTCTTTCTACCAGACATTTCTAAAAACATGAACAAAATGCAGATTTCAAAAAGTTTTCATCCGGAAGTGTCAAACCAAAAAAGTCTTGATTTTATTTAAAGCCAAAAATGTGTGTAGGGTTTTGTTGTTGTTGTTTTGTTTGTTTGTTTTGCTTAAAAATAATGTCTTTCTGCCACCAATGAATACATAACACTGAGCTTATCTATATGAAACACAAGAAGAAAATTTGCTTATGAAATATCAAAAAGAATTGAATATAGAAACAAATATTTTCTACAATTACTGATATGACACTAAGAGTAAGGTAGAAACCAGAGAAGCTCAACAGAATCTAGCCAAGAAACAGAGTGGGTTGTTGTGGAGAGAATGCTTTATAAAAATTATCATGACAAAGGACATGATCTCATCCTCTGAATTTCTATAAAAATTACACAGAAAACTATGAAAGTGGCCAGGCGCAACATCATATATAGGGAGAAATGTCTAAACAGGAGTATGTTATGATAGCTTAAAGAGTCCATAAGAGTTGAAATTCAAATTTAAAATAAAGCAACTGGATTTGCTCTGAACATATAGATTCTGGGTCCCTTCCTGTAAATCAAAGGTGAATTCAAGACACATCCTCCAGTTAACCAATTGACTATGAAATTCATTTCCCTCCAGCTCTACACTGCTTGCCAGATGAGCAATGGGGAGAAGAGAATAACCACGCTCATGAAACAAAAGATGTTTTACTTTAATATGTTTGACCACTGGCCGATTCCAAACTGATATTTCTTTTTCAAAAAATGATTTAAATGGAAATAAGATAGCATCCCCAAACATTTTTAGTACATAATTCTCCTCTATATTACCTTTCACCAGCTCATTTTCTTGCCCTTGTTCCCTCAATCTCCTCCACAATACACCCCGAATGGAAACCACTGGCGCCTTTGCACAGAGGGGACTTGCATGTAGCACAGATGTATTGCTGCCTTTGGGATTTGAATCACCCAAACAATCTGAGTTAATTTCATCAACTGATGTAACCTAATTCCTTTAAAAGAGATGTCTGGCTGTGAAGAATTTTGAATAGATATTTAAAGCTTTCCTTTGCTCCCCTGGAGAGGTTTGAAATTAGAAGGTATTTTTACCTAAGAAAAGTAGTCCGTCTTTGCAAATTCAACATTTCCGTGCTCTTCACTCACTCATATTTTTTCAGTATTCTTAGAAAGGTTGGATCTTTTATAGAACCTCTTAAAGAGTGCAGGTATGAAACTTTCATTAATAATAGAACGATAGTACTTTGCCAGTAAGTTAACAGTGAGTCATGTTACATAAATATTTAAAAAAATGAACATTATTCTAAAAAACTTAAGATGCCCTCCACTAAGCAATGTGTATTCTGCAAAGTCATTTATTTTCCAATGATTTTCTAACAAACGATAGGTGATCTCAATGATTTCCTGAGTTCTTTTTTACTGGTTTTGTCCAAGAGTTGCTATCAGCACCTTGAATCAGTTTTCTGGTGCACAGATGGTGGGAGCGATTGTTTTGAAAACAATTTCTTGCATGGCCAACCCTCCAAAACCTCCCAAAGCAAAATCCATCCCACACTTCTGTATGTTCACACTAAGAGAAATCTCCAGAGTTACAAGACTTATGATATTACCAGCATATTTTTTGCATGGTGGAGTCAAGCCATGCTAAATACTGCCTAAAACATTTTTGTTTGCCTCACCACAACTGGACTGGAAAATTAGAGCAATGACCTGGACGTTGATCAAAGAAAACAGCATCATTCAAATACAGTAATTCTGTAATTCTGTCCACTAAAACAAATGCATTTTTATGGTACTTAAAACGAAAACCTGCCATGTTGGCAGAGGAAATGGTGAGAGTGAACAAGAGCATAAACACATATCTAGTAAAGATAACTATGTTACTCATCTTTCGAAAATTCCAATTATGAAATAGATTTAAATCACAAACACAGCTCAGGAAATTCAATTAAAGCTGGAGCACATGCTTAACTTATGTGCTTATAATAAAAAGGGCATAGCTGAGTGAACAAAGGGAAGAATGTCAGGTTTAACTTAATTTCCCATGTTTGTATTATTCTAATAATACAGAAAACTTATGAGCATCTTGGGAAATCCTAACTGGTAATGGGAGAAGATGACAGGTGAATAGTTGTATATTTTAAAAAAACATAATACATTCACAAAGAAATCATCAATACATAAACATAGTCCCTGATATTACCTAGGAGTCACGAAACAGTATGTCAAGAAAGACTAAATCAGTAGCCCATTTACACAAAATGACTAGAAAATAACCGAAGCTAAGAGAAGTCCCTCATTGGTTTATGATGTCCTTGCATTTATTTTGAGGAATTATCAGAGGCAGTACCTCCAAGGATATCTGAGTGTCTGGTGTTTTAGAACTTCAGGTCATACTGGTGAGCCAATCACTATCTTTTGCCAGCAACACAAAGATGAGGTCACCTGGAAATCCTCCATGATGATTTGGTGATGCTGGTTTTAGAGCTCTATGTAAATATAATTTCTAGCCATCACAATCATTGAAGCAGATTATTGCAGTGTCTGTCTTACTCTGAATTGCAGAGTTTGTGGATATAATAGCACAATTTTAATTGCAAAGTGACAAAATACAAATAAAACTAAGCTTATGCAAAAGAAGCAAACCTATGAACCTGACAAATTTACCAGCCAATCCAGACAAGGATTTAGAATTGAATGGCTCACTCTGAAGTTCATTCAGTCCAAATTTGACTAGTTAGTCCAAATTGGGTTAGCTAGAAAATTTGCGGCAAGGAAAGTTCTATCAAGCTCAAGACTGTGGAAAATACCCTGGTAAACTTGTATCCAATTCAGGATAACAGATTGTCTCCTTTCTGTGTATCTTATTTCAGTTCAGGTCCATAATAGTTATTTTCAACATCTATAGTTTTAAGTTAGTGCAAATTCAGTTTCAAGATATGATCTATTTTGTCTAACATAATTTATAGCTACTTATCTTCTGCCTAACTCCTCTCTTAATGTCACTATGTGTTAGCTGATTTATTGAATCTTTCAAATTAGGTTTCTCTTCATTCAGCAGTTGTGCCATGTGCACCTCCTACCAGCAGACAAGCCAGTATTAAAATAACTATTAGCAGAATTGGTGCAAGAATATCTAACACCACCAGACTTTATTAAAGACCTTTAAATGGATGAAATGTAAAATAGAAAAAAAACACACAATTATATAGAGAGCAAACACAGAGGAAGAGCAATTATCAAAACCGATAAAGGTTTATTTTGTATTATTGTTATAATAAAAAAAAAGTTTTAAAAACAAAATTACCCCCAGAATCCATGTTGGTAAGTACTTTTTATGACTGAAGAAATTTTCTTTTAATTTAATATGATGTTTCTAGAAAGAAAGAAGTGTGTGTGTGTGTGTGTGTGTGTGTGTGTGTGTCTGTGTGTGTCTGTCTTTGTCAGTTTGACATGATATTCAAAATAAATATTATGAGACAGAGGGGATTTATTCTGTGAGAATTTGGTAAGATTAAAGTTGAATTACTGAAAATGCTAATGTAGGGATTCAGTGGAATATAATGGAAAGATTCTGTGCTTAAATCTCAGTTTTTCCCCATACAAGGCACATTCTCAGCAAAGCTACTTGATCGTTCTGAACTTTATCATCTTTATCTGCAGGCAGAAATAATAAGTAATAGATGGCACTATTGCAAAGGCTGAATAAATCAATGCCTTCATGGTGGTTCGAACATTTAAAATCAATGGCTATTATTATTGTTTTAGAATCTTAGAGTCGGCAGAGTTAATTTAGTTCTTTTAATCTAACTTTTGACCCAACGTAGGTATTACCAACACAAAAATGTCTTAACAGATGATCCTGTAAATTCCAGTAAGAGAAACTTCAGTGTCTCCAATGTGGCCATACCATTGATATAAATATTCCCCTTAGAATAAACCCCAAACCACCTCTCTAAAAATCATCTCACAACCCTAGTTCAATCCTCTAATATTAGATAGTACATTTATTTATTTCCATTTAGAACAGGCCTTAAAATATTTGAAGACTATCAAATTAAAATTAAAGAAATTATTAGAACACTAACTCTTCCAAAGAAAAACCTTTAGCTACAAAATTAATTATTTTTATGCCATTGTTTTCAGATCTTTGAACAGTGTGATTGTTTTTCCTTAAAAGATTAAATTCTATTTGATAAATATATATTCTAGTTGATAAACCTACTTTATTTTTATAATATTTTTCCTGTAATAGAGTGACTATTATACATACTTTGTTTTAACAATTTCATTTAAAACTTTTAAGCTTCATAATAAAAGAAAGTAATGTTCATGAGTGTTTTTATCTACCTTGAAAAATCACCTAAAAATTCAGAATATTTCAGTTCTAAGTATATATATCCCTTTCATGTCTTTAATGATCTGTATTTTTAGTTTTACTTTTTCCTAAGTTTACATATTAGGCATAATCATCATCATCATCATCATCATCATCATTATTATTATTAATTTAGACAGTCAATATTTGATAATTTTCTGTTTTCACCATCCATTTTGAATGGCACTTGAAGCCCATTTTTTTTTTCCAGCAGTGCATTTTTAGAAATTCATTAATGAGGGTCTATTGATAATGTCATCTCTTTGTTGCTGTTTTTCCAAATATGTTCTTAAAGATAGCTTTTAATAGATAAACAATGCAACTGATGAGCATTTTCTCTCATTACTTGATAATATTCCACCATTTTCTCCTTTCTGTTATTGCAGTGGAAATGACTGCTACCAACCTATGTAGACCATTTTTTTAAATCTTCTTTTGTTTCTGGTGTTCTGTAGCTTGACTGATATGTGTACATATTAATTTCTCTTTATTTACTGCTTGATAATTGTTGAAATTCCTAAAGCTAATGATTTATGTCTTTCGTCAATGTTGGGAAATTCTTAGTCATTGTCTCTTCACATATTTAATTTTTCTCACTTTTTTAGTAGGCCTTTCAGATATTCCAATTAGATATATATTAACTATTTTTATTTTCTTCTTTACCTTTTAATATTTTGTAGGGTAGTATGAGAATGTGACCTCTGCCCAACCTTGAAAGCGGATCAGCGACTAGCCAGCCTGGACTTGAATGTAACAGGCGGGCTTTCTGGGGTGATAACTGCCTCCACCTGCACTGACTGTACCTGAGATGTCCTGCCCTGGAGTCTGTTGTCACCCACTTGGTTGTCCTTGCCTGATCACTACTTTCCCTTTGCAAATATCCCCTTTAAAACAGACCCCCTCCTTGCTCACGGTGTGCTTACTTTTTGGTAACTTACCTGATCTGCCGCCACAGGGAGATGAAAGCAGACCTGACCAGCCATCAGGGGAGGCAGGTTCTTTCCAGACAAGTCACCATCAGAACCTGCTGTTGTGAGTCTAGTAAAGGCCATGTCCTTGCTGCCTGTGTCTTGTGATTTCCTCACAGTAATGCCCTACTAAGCAGGGCATTACTCTGACAGAACTTGAACACCTGCATAACACATTCCTTTCATATCTTCCACCACTCTGCCTTTCTGTTAACATTCTGGGAAATTTCTTCAGCTCTATCTAGCAGTCTGCTAATTGTTTATACTGCCAATGAGTTTTAAATTTTAATTCTTTTTCACTTTCTAGATGCTCCCTTTCTTTTTTTCTTCATTTTTGATTATTTTAAATTACATTTTTATTTGTTAAATGATAAATATTCATCAAGAATACCAAAAAGTATAATATAACATTGTTGTTAGGAACTGGGTTCTGAAGTTAGACTCTCCAGGTTCAGATACTAACAATGATGATATATGATTCTTATTCTGCTGTTTATTTTTCTGCTGAATTTCCCTTCTGGTAATTTCTTTATGACTTCTGATTATGACTACTTATATATTGAGAATTTATCTGTGGAAATTCTATGATGCTTGGGTAAAGAGCAGATTCCTCCATTAGTCCAAAGGTATTATCAATTTGTGGTTATGTTAAATTAATTCTTCAGATTGGAGTTTTTCTGATCATATAGATTATCTAACTTTGAATGTTAAGTTTAGGTGAGGAAGGTGATTCGTTATAGGTCAGCAGAGAAAACATATTCCCTATCACCCAGGTTGTCTTGGCATCTCCATTTGTCAGATAGAATTTTTTATTCTTTCACTGTGAATATAGCCTAGTTTGGTTTAACCTATGAAAAACATTTTAAATTTTATTATTCAGGATATGAGTTATCTATATGAAATTTGCAGTGTTTATCATCTTCCTCTAAGGTATGGACACAACTGCTGAAACTTCTCTTCTGATCCAGTTAAGATCAATGTTGCAACTATCCATTAGGCCCATATCCTCCCACCAAGACCATTCTTCAAAAATCAGGCTTTCTTTAAATCACAACAATATATTTTTCTTTTCTATTAAATCATTTCCCTGTCAATTGTTATTTGGAGAACCATTTAAAAAACAAACAAAACTTATAAGCTTATCCCCATTTCTTTCCTTTTCTTGATAGCTCCAAGTTTCTGAAATTGTTGCTTATACTGAGTGTCCCAACTTACCTGATCTCATTATATCTTAAATCTATTTCAATAAAGTTTTTCTTTCAATTGATGTGTTAATGCTGCTTTTATGAAAGTCAATAACTTTCACCTTACTAATTGTTTTTGTTGACCTGTCAACTGTATTGATCAAGTTTATCACGTGGTCTTAAATACCATTGTGACCTGGTTTCCTCTACTCTGGGTTCTCCTGTTTGGTCTCCTTTAGCTGTTCCTTTTGCATCTCTCTGATCTCTAATGACAGATAGTACAAATCAAGGCTTTGTCATCCTTCAATTAATGCTATTCATTCTATTATTAGCCGAAGTCAACATGTAGATTACAAAGATTTCACTATTTTATCTCATTTACTTTTCCTAGGAACCTGGCAAAGTAGGTATCATCAACTCAATAAGTTTTAGCAGATGATATCAGAGCCCTTTTGCAAGCATATGGTTATCAATTTATCAAGAACAAGTTTTTCCAGGCAAATCTGATCTTCTTTGTTGCTAGGCAGGTTTGAAGTACAGATCAGAGGAATACCACAGACATAATTAATTGTGTTTTCACCAAGTCTTCAGACAATGTCATTCTTGACATTTTTTGGAGGAGAAATGATAAAATATATAGGAAGGTGAAAAACCAATCAATGAACGCTAACTTATAGATCCAAATCAAAAACAGAAGGGGTCTTTAGTGTCATTCTATAGCTATGTACTTACCTCTTATTACTTCATTAAGTGATTAATTAGTTAAACAACTATTTATTGAGTGCTTATTTCC
This sequence comes from Solenodon paradoxus, assembly GCA_004363575.1. Classification (NCBI taxonomy): domain Eukaryota; kingdom Metazoa; phylum Chordata; class Mammalia; order Eulipotyphla; family Solenodontidae; genus Solenodon; species Solenodon paradoxus. Next base: position 499,501 of record RJWH01000746.1, on the reverse strand, counting down.
AGACATTATTTTAGGTGTTGTATATATGGTTATGAACACACAAAAAAAGGATAAATTCTTGGTTTCATGAAGCTTTTATTTTAGTGGGAGAGACAGGTCATACATCAAATATATTAGATATTAATAAGGCTTAAGGATAATAAATACAGAAAAGAATTATAAGAAATACATGCATGAGAGTATAATTATGGATGGAGCATCCAGCTTAGGACTTGGTGTTATAATATACCTAAGTATAGAACTGAGGAAGGTAACAAGGAAGTTTACTACAGCTTTATTTAATTTGCACCACACCACTTAACATAATGGCTAGCATAAACCAGTTCTCAATAACATTTTTGAATAAAAGAGAAAACTCACAAAGATGGTCATCTGAAAAATGTCTCTGTAAACTGATCATTTTAGAACATTAAGGACTGCTTCCTACAGAACAAAATTGTCTGGCTTTTATTTTACCCTTTGCATTCTGATGACTCAACAGAGCTACAAAGTGAAGGAAGCAATAATGTTCTGGCCACTACAGTTGTTTTTTCCCCATATCAAAAAGATGTTTTGAAAAAGTATCCTTTATGCTTTCATAAGAGCCTGTGTTAACAGAGAGTGAAGAAGGTGACATATTAAGAAGTGTGATTCACTATTATGAGTTTCTGAAGTTATATTCTGTGTGACTTGTGGTAAAATCAGTTCTGAGGGGGGTTTTGGAGATGAAATTGGCCTAACTGATTCTACACATGCCAAACCAATAGAATCTTTTCCAAAGGGTGAAATGAAGATCTCCAAAAACTTTGGGAATTTCCTTAATATCGATAAGTCTTTTTCTCAAGGGTTTCACTAAGGTTTCTCAAGCTCATGTTTTTATTTTCTAAAGGAAAGATGCAGGTGGGAATTGATAGGAAGAAGAAGCATCTTTGTTTTCTTTTTTCTTTTTTAATTTAGCTGTTCACACTCATTGTTCCCTACCAACACACACACACACACACACACACACACACACACACACACACACACACACACACCAATTCCCTGGGCCCGGACTCAAACCCAGGGGTATGTGGCCTGCACTCTTTCAGAGGTGATTGTCCCAACCGCTGTTTCACCGGGCGTGCTTCATGTGTTTTATTTTAAAAGCTGGGTTTCCTAAGGGGAAATGATATGTCACTAATAGTCTCTGTCTCTGTATACAGTTCTCTGGCAGTACATCGGCAGGCTTTCTCACTCTCTTCTTTGGATTGTCTGTAATGGTAAAAAATGGAAAATATTAGGAATGCTGTTATGACTACTTCTATAGCAGCAGCAGCCATTAGGGAACTACCTTTAGCTTCTTGCAATTAAATGACTTGTACGTTGTTGGTTTTTAATGTATTTACATCAAGCTAACCTGCCAAAGCAAATCTATTGAAGTTAAATTTTCCTAAAAGACTGAACAAAGAGGACAAAGGTCTGGGTTGATCATATTGTTTTCCAGAGACCCTGATCAGCTGCAATTCAGTTGATCCTAATGCAGAGAGGAGATAAATTACATAGGTTTTAAATATCAAATTACAGACACTGTTTTTCCTGCTTTTTAATATGTCATCCAATCAAGAATATTAAGGGCTACTTTCCCTTTAAACTATCTCTGTTCTAATGATAAATGCCCCTTACAACATTTTATTTCCAACTTTTCTATTCCAAATTCCTGAAGAATTAAATAAAAAATAGATGGGAACAGCAGTGTGTGGTCTCTTAACTAAAACACTCATTAGTCTAAGAATCAGTTTTTAGTGAACACTACCCTTTCCAACTCCTATTAGTCCTGAGATCTGAATTCCCATCAGCAAAATATAGTCTCTAGAAAACACTTGTGCCCACCAAGTTGTGACAAACTATGTTGAAAACTCTGAAAGAAATACATGACTTTAAAACCAAAATAGTCAAAACTATGTAAATGTATTTTTCATGTACAGTTTTATATTTTGGTGTCTGTATGGGCTAGATTACCATCCCCATCAAAAGGCTAGTTTCCATTCACCGCCATACAACTGATCCCTCTACCATTTTACCCAAACTCACTCCTCCCCTCTGGTAACCACCGTCCTGTAAACAGTGTAAGCATTTGTTTTTGCTCTATTTTGTTTTGCTTGTTTGTTTGCTTTGTTTCTTTATCTTCCACGTGAGTGGAATCATATAGTATTTGTCTTTCTCTTACTCATTTCACTTAGCATTATGCCCTCAAGCTAGTAGTTAGTTCTATATTAAATTAGAATTGATATTAGTAGGATGAGAACTAGAATGAAGTTCAGTTTTTTAATATCCCTATTTCTGGATCATTTATGTATATACTCCAGAAGCATAATCTGTGAACACTAGAAGTTCACATACTAAGTAGTTGTCACAGTAGGTCTCCTTAGAAACTCTATTAGATAAATAATGCTGTGAATAGACAAACTGTGCTTCCTTTTTCTATAAATTGCTTCTTCTTACCAACTTGGGTTTCTTTCAAAGAAATTAGATTCTTTATTTAATACTAATATTAATCCTTTCTATACACTTATATGCTACCTCCAAGGATATAGTCAGAGGTATGTCACCAACTTCTATAGAAAAAGTCAAAAGGCCTAAACAATGATAACAGTATTAGCAAAATTTGGGTAGTGTCATTTTCATTACACAAGCTAGATGAGGTAAACACTTTAAAACCCATCAAATCATTGAACAATTTATTTCCTTCTTACTTGATTTTTTAATTATAATTTTAATATATTTATTTAGAAATTAAACTCTGCTCTTAACCAAAGAAAACAGAGGGAAGAGAGGAGCTGGGGGAGCAAAGACTTAAAGATAATGTATTAATGCACCTTGAGTGAGTCCTACCTGAGTTGTCCCAATTCAGCCCTTAGCTGTCTTTGTGATATTGGCCAAAACGTTTGCTCATCAAATTCTAATCCGTTAAATAAGGGCATTCTCTAAGTACTATACAAGCTTGCCTTCAGCTTCAATGGAAGCTAAATTCTTCCATATTATTCTTTAAGGAGTTGACATTCGAAGAATTGATGGAACTGAACAAGCCAGGTTTCCAATTCTATTCTGTCTCTAATGTGCCAAGGTTCTGAATCACTGTCCTGTGCATGGCTCCTTTTGAGGAAAAATTCTGTTTCATTCTCCAGGGGCAGCTTCCTGGAAGTCAATGCTGACAGAATCCAGTGCAGTTAGTTGGCCCATAGGTAGGAATCTAGTCACTGGCCATGTTCTGTTGCAACTAATTGAATGTGACCACAAGAGTCTCTAGATGCTTGGAAAAGTTGAATTAGTAGGATAAAACAAGCCCATTAGTCATAGAATTTAAAGGTGTACTCATTATAAGCAAAAAAGCTAGAGGCACCATAGTGGATTACGTGCAAGCTAATAAAAAGTAGAGCAGTTTTATTCAAATATTATGAAGGCTTGCTAATTTTTAAATGTGACACACTCAATAGAGTTTTTGCTATTAAAAGTCTGGATATTTTCTGTATATTACAATGATGCTGACTTCTAAGGAGGTTGGGGCTAAGATGGGAAACAGTCAAGAAAATTATAAAATATATTGTGTTATTTTTGAGGACCCATGCCCCAGTGTTTCTAGAGTACCTCCTGAGAACTCCAGAACAGCAGCAAGCCTGCCTCTCCCTCCAGACATATCTGTGTATGTCACTAAGAACTCAGCTGGTTGCTGTAAATCCTAGAGGACTAAGGACATGTGGGTAAAATGGCTCCGGATAGCTGTATACTCTGTTCCCTAAAAACCTGAATCTCGGTTCCTTAGGAAGAGGGAGTAAAACTTCACCATCCACCAGGGATGGAGAGGGTACAGGATACTTCTCTAGTTTCTGTTTCCTGCTAAACCACCTTGGGAAAAGTAAGGGACCCTGAGGATTGAAACCTGTCCCTTCATTTTCTAGGGTAATCATTTATAATCCCCCATATTAAGAGACCTACTTTATTATTCCACAACTAAGTTAATTTCAAAATCTTTCCTCTACAGCGCTCCTAATAAGAAGCAGATGTGGAAACCACCTCAGAACCAGGAGAACCCCTCTCTCCTATCTCTCCCAACCTCTGTCTGTTGCAAATAAGCCAAATTTAAACCAGCAATCATGCATGTTTCCAATCAACACTCCAACTTTCTCCCCATGGGAGTAACTCCTTGGCTTGCACAAGGGAAGGAAATGTTTCCTTCAAAAAGCAATGTCAGGACAGGGAGCAGAGCATTACTCTCGTGATAGTTAACACGCTAACTAGCCAGTGCAGTGAGAACATCAACGCAAGGGCAGCCAGAGAAGGGCAAGAGAGGCCCACAGCCAGCAGAAACGATGAGAAAGACAGGAGGACTAGGGAAAGCATTCATAAAGTTAGAGAACATGAAGTCGTCTTCCTAAAAGTCAACCTGTCGTGTGGATCACGGTGAGAAGAGCCATCTCCCTTTATCTCACACATTCCTGAGCAGAAACAACACAGATGGGATATCCAGATGTCCGCTGAGAGGATGAGGGCCAGCTTTGGGGGACCGTGGAAAGGGGAGATTCCACTAGTGCAGCTAAAAGTCAAAAATGCCCTTCGCGAGTTTTATGACTATTCTCCCTCCTCTGTGGTAATAAAATACCACAAGAAAAGAAGAAAAATGTCATGATTGCCCAAGAAAGAGGTACCCATGAACAAAACCTGTTTGGGAAAAAAAGGCAAGTAAAAATATAGCGAACCATTATTACTCCTTTCAGTCTCACTGATGTTTTTCTAGATCGGCCCCCTGAAATGCTTCTCAGGACTCTTAGAAAATGTATGAACTCAATTGTGGAAACTCTTGAGCTATTAGAGGTTTCTGGACAGTTCGTGAAAGAAATAGGCTACATGGGAATATGGTCATTGGCACTGGCTTTTGTTTGGGGTTTTTTAATAGACATGCAGAAAAAGATGACCTGTGAGAACATTAGCAGTAGGTTCATTGTGCATTTAGTCTTTATCGAAAGTAATTAGTACTAAGTCAGGCTTCCACTGAAAAGTCTTTTCACTGGAAAACTCACTAGTCAGTTGTACGTGCTTATCTCCTTCTGACAGCAATTCTCAAAGTGGAGCAAAAGGGCTGCATCCATAGAAACCTTCAAAACATGGAAAGGCTGGTGGCTAACTCAGTAAAACTCTAGAGCACACAAAGAGCCGATAATGTCTGATTGACTGAACAGAAGGAGAAGCTGACAGTTCTGGGAATTAAACTGGATATTTACTTTAATCCGTTTTATTTAAAATTGGAACATTTTATTGTACAGTAAGTTTATATAATTTCATAACGGTTTGGTTAAGTTACTTGCTTTTGGGGGATGTTTTTATGGGGCGATTTAAAAATATTTATCACATGCAGCATTTTAAGATATGTCCATTTTCCTTCCCAAAGCACTGTTGAAAGAGTTCCGTGCAATAAACACAAAAAGTCAACAGACCATCACACAGTGTTTAAAAGGGCTTTCCTGGCAACAAGTAGCCTGCGTTCAGATTTTGCTTCTATCACCTTCCAGTGTATTTATCTTGGGCAAGTTACTCTCTTAGTCTCACTACAATCATCTATGAAATGGATCAGAATAATCCTGAATACATAGGCCTATTATGAGTATTGATAAAACAAGGCAAGCAGAGTATTTGGGAGGCTGCCTGGCATCTAACCAGTACCTTTATTTATTTATGTATTCATTTTTGTAAAGGAAAGGTGCAGGCAGGAATGAAGGCGAGTAGGCAAGCACAGGAAGAAAGAGGAAGAAGAAGCATCTTTATTTTATTTTATTTAGTTGTTCACACTGTTTGCTTCCTCCTGGGCCTGGGACTTGAACCCAGGGGTCCGTGTCTTACTCTTTCGAAGGTGATTGACCTAACATCTGCTCCACCAGGGGATGTCATACTTTATTATTCTTATTCACTCTCTTTTGCAACCTGGTATCAACTAGGTTACCTACACATTTGCCATGCACTGCTCAAAAATGCCAGCTCCAGAGTCACACTGTTTATCAGAAATCCATCAGCACTGGAATGATTAAAATGCACATTTTGCATATGTGTGCACATGTGTGTACATGTACAGAAGTTCAAAATTTAAAAAAAATCACAGTTTTCAATAGAGAAATATCCCAGCAAGAGTTGTTAGGTTAAAAACATGTTTCAGAACACATTTCATTTTCCTTCTATACAAAGAAAGCTGGTCATTGCAGAAAGCTAGCCCACCAAGGGACCTTAGGTTAATCAACACCCAACAACTCCCCTCCACCCCTTCTGTCATCTTATTTTAATAATGGAATAAATCCAATAAACTGCTATGGTTGCCTACCTTATGCATGAAAGTTTAGAAGCAGTTCAGAGCCAAATCTATTGAGTTTTCAATAAATGCATAATTTGGGGAGAGGATTCTTTTATTTGAATTGCTTAGTCTGGTTTCATAAAAATGAAATTATGGATTTTTCACACACAAACTTACCCACTGGCATTCCAGATAAGTGTGAACCAGAGGACACAAGGCAATCGGATCATTGATCTGCCAATCAGAATTCAGGGACTCTTGCATTGTCTTAAGTATCTTTATCAGAATAGCAGTGATCACTCCTGGTCTGGGTTTGAATCCCAATGTGACTGGTGAGTCAGCCTAGCAGATATGCCCTCAAGGGGAGGAAGGTTAGGGGACATAATCTACCCAACATTCTGTTTTTCCTTGATCTTGTTATAGCAGAGATGCCATGGTCTAGGGAACCAGTTTTCTTTGTTCAAATCCCACCCAGAAACCATTAAAAGGAAGTTTCTTCTTGAAGCTTGAAGTTGCCATTTGCAACTACTCTGGCCAGATGAAAAATATTTCAAAAGAGTTCCTACTAGCTTCAGTGGAAGCATCAAAGTTCCCTACAGGAACTTTTAGTGTTCTACTCTTTCAGTGAAGCTTTCAAATCAGCTTTTGAGATTCCAAGAAAGAGAATTTTCCAAGCTGGGACTGGAATATAGATCTCTCTCTTTGCCACTGTTGCTTTCTCCATAATAGTCTGCTCAGAATTCTGAGAACATGTTGACCAAGCTCTTTCATTCTTTCAGCATACCCATAGCTCTTCCTAAACTCCAGATTTTAGGAACATGTGCCCTTGAGTTAGCCTCCTAGATTGGAGGTTCATCCTTATTAGACATTTTGCTTCAATATAGATAGTTAGAGATTCTCTCCATGGAAACTTCAACCTCTGTGCATCTAAGTCCCCTCTGTATAAACAAAGTCTCATTCAGAAGAGGGCATTTTTTTCACCCCCCTGAGGACAGGTTTAAGAATCCTTTCTTTACAACACCTCTTTTGTCTTCCATGTGACATCCATCGGGACAGACACCAGATCTCCTTCTATCTCTTATAAATAGGAACTGTCAACTTTTCTTCTAGGAACTACCTGGGAGGCATATCATATGTACAACTAAATTACACAAATGTCAGTAGATAAAGGTTACAGGTGGAGATTGTAATTGAGATTGCAGTGGCCTGCCTTCCATTTAATGAGAAAATACCCAAGATAGGAGAGGCATATCTGCCTTTCCCTTAAGTGTGATTGGGGTATTTAAAAATAAATATTTTTGGAATAGCATGGCCCCACAAAGTCAGCCAGACTCTTCATCTGGTGCTCATCTGCTTGAAAATCAGAAGGAAAACTAACTATATCTTTGTTTCCATCATACAATCTTCTTTAAAGCTTTCCAAGAATTATTTTGTCTTCTCTGATTTTCACTTACTCACTCCCTTTGGAATTCAGTCCCCACTCTAACATCTGACTCCACGATATTCCATTCTTGACCAGGGTTTGATAAATCATTATACTCCATGATCTATCATGACATTCATGATAGTTTGTTGTCATGAAGAGATAAATACAAACAGTCCAATCAGGATATCCACTCGGCTCTCTCAGACTCTTTCCTGATTAGTCTGGTGTCTGAGTCACCCTGACAGAGGTTCAGAAGTGTGGGTTAAAGACAGTAAGTGTTTGGAAGTGACATAGTCCTTCCTCGAAAGGACATCAAGTCTACTCAGCCCTCTAAATAACTCCATAATGTTTCATAAGAATTGTAAACTCCTGCACGCCCTGCTGGAGCAGTGGTTAGATCAATCATCACCCAAGGAGCAGGCCACATACCCAATATTCGTGTCCCATTTCCAGGGTAAACAACCAGTGCGAACAACTAAATAAAAATAAAATAAGAACACTCCCTCCTCCTCTCTCTTCCTGCCTGCCTACTTACCTTCATTCATGCCTGCACCTATTTTTAAAAAAAGAAAAGAATTGTGAACTTCCTGCTATTCTACTAAACTTGGATACTGAAATGGCCCTAATGTTTTTGTTTGGGATTTGTTTTTGTTGTCTCCTTCCAAAACACAACAGATGGGACCTGAGAGTTTACTTAACTCAATGTCGTGTGGGCAGGATGGAGCCTGTAATGAAGCCAGAGCAGCCACATGAGAGGGAGCTCTATCTGGATCTTAGTGGAGATAACTAAGATGTCAAGAGATTGAAAGAGAAAAGAATAGGCAGCAGATGGTGGTGCAATAAACCTCAACACAAACAAGGCAGCGAATTCAAAAGCTTCCCCTGCTGAGACTGCTTAGAACTATGTCATGGAAGACAAGTCACCCCTTGAGAGATGAGGTTAAAACTATTACAGCAAAAAAAAAAAAAGCCCAAAATTACCAAGGGAATAGATTCTAGAAGGAGAAAGCTCCAATTTGAGTAGAGAGCCTTAACCATAGGAATAATTATGTAGAAACTTCATGGAGAAAAAGAAAAAAAATATATGTTATTTACAATTTCCACAACATCTTCAACCCAGAAAAATGTGGTTGGTGCATCTGGCATACTTGCCGTCTGAAGAGGCCTTATAGCATGACATGGAGTTTGGAGGCTAAGAGAGACAGACTGCCTTCTGTCAAACACACAGGAATTTCCTGGCCAAGTGACCCAGGGAGGATTGGGAGAAATGTTGTAACCTTCCTTTACAGTGATCTAATAATTTTGAATCTGTGCTTTTGTGAGAATAAAACAGAGAATAGCATCTACTTCAACCCTGGAAATCACTAAGAAAGAAGGGAAGCCAGTGCCAAAGTCAGAAGTATCTATTATAAACCACAGTAGCATCTCTTACTAAATATCAACTCTAGCATCTAAGCCATTTCAACATGGGAAAGTGGTTTTCAGTGTTGCATCATATGTCAAACATCTGCCTTCACTGCTTGATCTACAGAAATAGAATCATAGCACCTATTAAAGAACCACAGTTATTATCGATAAGCTACAACTCCAAGTAGTTTTGCTCCTCAGTCCTCATAATCCCCAATATAATACACATTTATACATTAATATAAATTTAATTGTTGTTTAAAGGTTCTTAGTAACTGGCATTATAAAGCTGAAACAAATTCCAAATTTATAGGCAGGGGATTCCTTCAAATGACAAGTCTGTTTCTGCAAGGTCAGCTCATAGAACATATATCCTGAGAATGAGAAGGGCATTTTATACAATATATCCCACAAATTCTTCAGAATGTTAGAGGGTATGATAAACAAGTAAACCCTAAAATCTCAGTGGTTCAACAAAACAAAGATTTATTTTCTCTTCCAGGTCAAGCCTGATTTGGATGGAAGACATTTTCAGGACACCTCCCTTTCATTGGCTAATTTCATAGGCAAATTCCTAGGCGGGGGACAAGAGATAGAAGAGAAATACTGACTTTTAACTTCTGCTCAGTCCATTGGTCCAAAGTGGTCACATGACCTTAACTACAGGGAAGTAAAGAGATTTATAAAAGCACAGGAAACGTTTAGTTTGTATCTCTTTGCTATATTCACATTATTACATCTGAAATAATTCAACTTAATTTCTGAAACTGAGTGAGATTAGGCTCAATAGATCATCAAAGATGATGAAAAGGCTGGCTCTCAGTGCATTGTAGGAAGTCATCTCTTATTAGAAGCGCAGGGAAGAGCTAGTAGAAGATTATCTCAAGTCGTCTCATATCTGCTTATACTTAAAATTTCTGCACTATCCCATCACTTGGGTTAAGACATTTAAGGCTGCTTTTATTTAATTTTTAACTCACTTTATTGAAGTCTTATTGACATAGAAAAAGTTATACATATTTAATTTATGCAGCCTTGTATATGCATCTTTTCTCATTTCTGTACTCCACCAGTGTGCCATAACTTCTCACTCAGATTCCAAAGCTCTCATATAGGTGCTTTCATGCAGTGACAGGTGCTAAGTTAGTGTTTTTGCAGGAGATGAGGGCTAAGACTTCCTACTCTACTACCTTGTGGCCATCATTCAAGGCTGCTTATAAAATAGAAATTTTATCAAAGAGGAACATAGTTTGGACTAAAATGTCTACTTACTAAGGATTCTTGAAGAGGCAAGTGAGATGAAACTCTTCCATGACTGAAGATCACAAGCTCACCTCCTGAGATCAAGGCTCATGGTCTGGACACCTGTCTTGACAATCTAAATTTTCAAACAGCTGATTTCAGGAGAAAGAACCACTTGCAAACAAACAGTGTCCCTTCCTCTTGCTCCCACCAACTTGACATCAACTGTTAACACTTTATTTGGAGCTAGTTTATGAATTAATCTTACCAGACACTTCTCCTCTGAGGAAATTGAAAAATGGAGTAGTAAATTAGATTTAGAGGCAGGTTGTCATGGTGATAATAATATGCTCTGCCAATCAACCAGCTTAGGATTCATAACTGCTCATCCTATTAGTTACTTGTGATATGATACGGGAAATTTGCTTAATGTCTATGATCTTCATTTGTAAAATGGGAACAATGTCTTCTAGTGATGCTTGGAGGTTGTCAAGTTTCTTCCTCAGAGAAGATGCTCCAATGGATACAAATTTCCTTCCAGATTACTCGCAAATGGAAAGACAGAAGAAAATATTGAGATTTAAAAACAGGGTACTTGAAGTGGAGGAATGCTGGGTCAATACCCAGTGACTGGATAATGGCTCCCAGGGAGAAGGGACTGCAGAGCAAAGAACTGATGAGAATTCAAGACAAGTTTGGTTTGGTCAAATTCACAATCTTGACCAGACCAGTACTACAATTCAGTTTGATTCTTATCCTCAATCATCATCTCTCAAAATTGGTGAGAACTGGAAGAAATTATGATAAATTAGCCTGCAGAAAGATGTTGACAGCATATTTACAGATGTTTATGGCTCAGTATTCGTATACAACTGACCTTTAATGTACCATAGAGCGATGACTTTGGAGCACACCTCTGGATACCAATCTCTAGGGAAATGAGGAAGGTGCTCTGGCTACAAAAGTAAGACTAACTCAAAAGAAAAGAATTTGCTTTTAAGACTTCAAGATTGCATTTTTTTTCCATGTCTTAAAATACACAAAATTAGGGGAATACTTTTATATAAACAGTATATTATCTTAGTTTTCAAATCAACATTTTATTAAGTATTCCAGGAAATACCTCCAGAACCTCTTTAAAACATTTTTAAAATATCTTGTCCTCTGATGCTACTTGTGCTAAACATTATCTGAATCAGAGAATTATTGAGGGAAATAATTCATTTTCTAAGAAAATTCTTCATTATGAAATACATTTGCTTTAGAAAAAATAGTTTAGCCTAACTGTTTATAGTGTGAAAAGAAATGAATAAATAAATTTTATAAGGCTTCAATATTACCCAATAGTCTACATTTATTAGGCACATTTTATTCTACCTAACAATTAAATCATAGCAGGCTTTTGAACTAGAAGTGGGTTTTTTTAAATGGGTTAAAAAAACTAAATCATGATTGCTTTTCTTATAGGAATCTGCCCTGCTGCAGAATTATACAGGATTCTGCGGAAAGTAAAGAACTAGTTTCCTAAAGTACAGATTAAAGTAACACAAGGCATGCCCTGATGGAGTAGCAGTTGAGTCAACTGCATCTAAAAGGCACAGACCACACACCACTGTGTCCAAGTCCCAGTCTGGAGGGAAACAACCAGTGTGAACAACTAAAGATGAAATAAAATGCTTCTTCCTCCTCTTCCTTCTGCCTGCCTGCCAGTACCTTTCCTTTAAAAAAAGACACAAAATAAACACTCAGTTTAAATTAATATATTGTAGTATAGTTTTATATATGGCTCTACGAATCATAACGTCCCAGAACAAGCCAAGCCCCTCAGATATTGCTTAAAGGCCATGGTGTGATCTTTAAGGTGCTTCCTGAAAATCAAGAAAAAAGCAAAAAATACTGTTTGACAGGAACAGTGGACTCATAATCAGTTTTAATAATCCAGTGGCATCATTAACTAGTTATATTAACTAGTTATGTAATACTCCAAAAATTATTAACTTCTTTGATGCTCTTTTTCTTTTTAATCAATAAACAAAAATAACTGTGTCTTTCACTGAATTGCTATAAATAGAAATGTGATGACATGAAATTCTCCACCACTGCCTTGGGCACATAGTACACCTTTAGTTACATTTTGCTTGCTGCATACGAATCCATTATTCATTTTTATAGAAACTGAGCTTTTGGAAAGGTTCTTTAACTACTGTCATCTGAGTTCTTTTATTCATGAAATCTATGTACATAAAATGGAGTTGTTATATCTTGTGAAGACCGTGGGTGAATAGTGTATTAGGATGGTATGACTTATTCTATATACTACATGGCAGTTAAGAAATTTACTTTGGAGGACCTGGGATGAAATCTTAGAAGAATGACTATGTTTTTCAGAAAATCTGAAACTGGAGCACTAGTGACCACTAGGTATTAATTGAAAGACAGCTTAAGACTCTGGTTTCAAATATAAACTCAATTCAAAGTCACAAGAGAAGTTTCTCAGAATCTTTAACCATAAGACTTCTCACATGAGCAAATATATGTTTAACAATGGTTAATAATTTTTCTTGGCAATGTGGCTAGAGGCAAACATAATGTTTGCAGATCTCCTGGATCTTATGTATAAATCACTCCTCATGAATTACAAACAGTAACACTATACATCTTACTAAAACATCATGCTAAAAGAAACAGTCAACTTAGGGATTGAGTTACCCCAGGTCAAGACCCTGTTAGAATCATAGGGGTGGTAATAAGTAAGAATGACCAGCCTTTAGTCTTTGAAAGAATGTGTGACAATCAGTAAGCATTGCTGATCTCTTAGTTGCCCCATGTGAGAACAGCAGACATATATACACTTAGAGTCACATATTGTGGCTTTAAAATTGAAGGTTTATGACCTGGGCATCAGAGAACTTTTTAATTCTGTGCCATTCAAGAAGCCACAACTTAAAACTACTTGCGATTAGTTTTGGCTCTTATGATGTTGAATAGAAGAGTTATTGATAGTTGGGTTAGTTCTGGATCTGTTGTTTTACCCTATATTTAGGTTTGAATTTTTTGTTTATCTTGGTAACAGAGGAAAGAAAATCACATATAGCATCATAGTTCAGAACTCACCCCAACAAGACTTTCATTATTCTTAATTTTTCATTTTTCCTGTTTTCCCTGGTGCTGAATCTTATAAATCTTCCCTTAAAATCCTAACCGTTCATTTTCCACTTTCTTGGATCCTCCTTGTAAAAATAAAAATAATTTGTATGATAAAAGGCAACGAGTTTCAACAGATAACCATGGACTAGAAATACTTATCTGCTACCTGTTCTACCATTATTTCTTACATAGAACTTTTTTCCCTGGTTTATTGCCTTTGAAAACTGGTTATTCACTATTCTATGATTTATTCTGTCTAGTCTGAGGCATAAGACATATTTATAAATAACCCCCACACAATATCGAAAGCACTTACGCTTTATAATAAATTTCAATACTTCAGTGTTTTATGATCTCTTTGATCCTCACAAGTATCCTAGGAAGGATTATGTTATTATTTCCATTTTATAGATGAAGAAATAGAAACTCCAAGATGTTAAGGAATTTGACCAAAGCTAGCCAATAAAGAAAAGGGAAAGTCTAGAATAGATTTTGATTTCCCATTCCTAGTCCTATGCTTACAAGAGACCTGTGTAGGCTTCTCAGTAATCCATTCTGATGACAACAAACCGACACAGGGAGGTGGAAAAGAGAGAAAGGACTTGTCACTTGAGAAAGTGGAAACAAAGTCTACTTACTCACTGTTACATAAGTAAATAGCCTATGTCCCCAGTCAGACTCTAACTCTGTGAGGCAGCACTGGGTCTCACAAATATAGTGTGGCATTTATTTGATAAGATATAATACCAGACATATTGCAAGGTAAAGTATATGAACATACACACACACACAATCTTACTAATTAATTCTCATAATAATCCCATGAGATTGTGAGGGAAAAAGGCCTGTCTGCTGCTTCCCAGCAGCCATGAAAGCAGCCATAATAACCGCTCGAGCTAGCAGAGCCATAAAACATCCTGTGATCTAAGCATACTGGAAGGCTGCAGGCAACTGAAGTCACCAACAAAGAACTTCCCGCACTTGAAACCTCCCACGTTAATTTACATTTCTCTCTTCCCATGCTTGCTCTAGCCTATGTGAGTGTACCCTAACCTGGAGCCTGTGCTCAGTCTTTGGGGAAGGATCCCAGCTGAGCCCATGCGTAATGAATCTACCTAAAATACTTCCAAAGATTGCCTGCTTGGTTTGTTCCAGGGAGAGCTGTAACAAGATAAGGATCATGAATCCCATTTTACCAATGATCATCACATCTTCCAGGAGCTACACTTACCACAACATAATGACACCCCTAGAGATAAGAACTGAGAGCATACAACACTGTATAAACACTTGATTGAGTAGAAGAGTTGAGCCTGCTCACTCTAAACCATGTGATGTTTAATGTAGAATGTTGTATTTTACTCACACATATATTAATTGCAGAGAGGTGCTCTAGAAATCAATGTTCGTTTGTTTTGATTTTGTGGGATCAAGAGGAGCAGTGTATAATTTAGGGTTAATAAATAGTGTAGAAACCGTATCAGGTAGAAGAAAGGCCCACTTGTTTCTCAGAAGTGGCACAGGACAGGCTGAAGGGCTCCTCCTCAGATATCATCTTCCTCTCTTCTCCCTGGGGAAGCTCACATTCACCTTAGAGATTGTCCCAACTTCTCAGTACTTCAGGGATGAGCTGAATGTGAAGAACAAGGAAGGAGATTTGGACCATAGATGTTTAAAGAACTCAAATGGTTTCTAAGAAATGTTATGCAATCACATTCCCTTGTTTTAAGTAGGACATATCTCTAGGGTCACACTGGTTCAATTTGATAAATTGCTCTGCTGGTCCCTTACGGTCCTTTAATTCTTTGTGCATATAAGTAGTCATTGCTGTTATTTCAATACTGCTGGCTCTTATGTTTTGCCAAGTGGTGTGGACCTGTACATTTGTGGTTTAACCCAGTATTCTGTTTATTTCCATTGTTGGCACTATTTAAGTGGTTACATTAGCAATCAGACTTAGAAGGAAAGCAAATTAACCTCAACTTTATTGTTAATGACTACCATTGTGCCTTATTTCAGATATATCTGGGAATAAGGGAAGTGCAATTCTAGTCTTCCTTCAGAAAGTTGATACTATAATTAAGAACCTAGCTAGTAGTCACTGTTGGTGTAGAAAGCAGGCCTTTGTGCTGGGTCAGCTTATGGTAAGACTTCTGTTTAGCAGAGACCCTAGTCTGGGGCTAGACAGCTTTTGTGGCCCCATGATATCCAGGGAAGAAGTGTAAAGTTTTCAAAGCATAGATTTCCTGGAAGATATGAAAAGAGACTAAATCTGAGTAGGTTTTTAAGATCTGTATCTACATCTGTCATTTTTATGTATTTATAGCTATTCATTGCTCATAGATAAGTAAATGCCTCCATAAATAACTAAATGCAAAAGTATTTTCAGTGCCTCATTTTTTTGTGTGAGGGTTTACTGCCAGTATGTGGAGGTTCTTTCCAAACTTAGTGGCAAATTTCAGAAAATTACATAGATTGAAGAAGCCATGCCCACAGGGAAAAATGGCCTGAAGTCACTGAACAAACACTGAGAGAAACTACAGTTACTCTACAGAGGCAAAGTAACTCAAGAGATTTGGGGTGGAGGGAACGCAGAATGCCCTAAATAATTTATTCAATTACATGGAATATTTAATAAATGAATGTGTGATATGTACTTAAAACACTGAAGGGGAGAATATTCAATAAATATTAGTTATTATTCTGATAATTTCATAAGGAAACAGAGACCTGAAGAGAGCAAACAACTGAAATTTTAGATTTTAAATTCTGTCTCCGTTATGGACTTCTTGAGAATTAAGACCCTCGTTGTTAGATCCCCCTCAAAGATTTGGGGAATTTGGGGTTGTGGTTTGGGAACATGGAAGAAGTAACCCAGAGAAATGCTTTGAATATCCCAGAGTTTATTTGGAACTTCAAAGTGGGCAGGCTCAGTAAAGGAGTAAGCCAGTCCCAGGGGAAGCGCTCTTGGATATTTTATAGGGGCCTGGGGGTAATCGGATTTGGAGAGTTTACAGCTCTCTGGGATAAACCGAGTGGGCACTCTTCTGGAAGTATTTTAGGCAGATTTATTATGCACGGGCTCAGCAGGGCTCCTTCCTCCCACAAAGGCTGAGCGCAGGCTTCCAGTTAGGACACATTTATATAGGTTAGAGCTAGTGCCAGAAGAGAGGGATGTAAATTAGGGAAGGGGGTTTCAAGCGCAGGAAGTTCTTTTGTCTGCTGGCAACATTGCAGCCAGCTCAGGTCACAGGATGTTTTTATGACTTTGCTAGCTCGGCGGTTTTTATGGCTGTCTTCATGGCTGCCGGAAGCAGCAAGCAGGGCTTTTTTTCTCACAGAGGGGCAGGATGGACTTTCAGATTCATGGCAGGCACTGCTGCCATTCACTCAGAGTCTGGAGACAGAGTCTGTTTAGCAATTAATTAAGATGTTATTCCAATATTAAGTCAAAACAATGAGGATTGTTATCAGAAGACATTGAAAAAAATGCCTAGACCTGCCTCCACAGTCTCTAGAAAACACTGAAACAGGTCAATGCAGAATTCCACCCAAATGTCATACAAAAAATAGCATCATCCATGCCTTTCTGGGGGTCCCTTATCCTATCAGTCAACTCTGAATTCCTTGTACCAAAGAGGTAAGGTCCCTGTGCCTCAGTCACTACTCAGTGAAAAAAGAACAGAACCACAACTGCCCACAGCACTTTTTGACTGATAGACATGAATCCCTGGTCTTTTGGGATCTATAGATTTTTTCCTGAAATCCATTTGACAGTTCATAAAAGGAAAATCTAAATGATTGGAAATAGAGACCTGTTGCTTTGCTAAGGTCTTGAGCCTAGTTTTCATATTTGAAATTATATTGCAGCTTACAAATTAATTAGAAAAAGAAATTCATGTAAGATAAATAGAACAAATCTATAGCTATGTAAATCTTCCCTATAGAAATTCAGTTGCAAGTTAAAGGAATGGTCTTGTGGAGTATTTGAATTAATGATTTTCTTATTTTAAATATGAGAGAGGAATAATATAGTAAAGCAAGAATAGATTTCTGAGAAGTTCCTACCAGTATCCACAAAATTGGAGCAGCCCTAGTTTAATAGGTAATGAGTTATTTTTCCTAAAACTTGATTAACAGTCACACTCTGATACAATGTAGAAGTCTGTAGTTCTCTGGTTTCTTCGGAGAACCTTGAAGAAAGGTCAGCACACAAAGCAAAGGCTGCCTTTGGCAGAATATTATCATTTCATCGACACCACAAAAGTCTACTACCAAATCCCAACCCAACCTCTCAACCCCAGGAAAGTCAGGAAATAAAAGCGTTTAAAAATAAAACAAAAAGGCTAGGCAGCATTTCCTGGAAAAACTACAATGATTAAATTTTTTCAATCTATTGAATACCATCCTGTTTCCAGATTTCATCTCCTTGGCTACGTTTTCTCACTATGTATGTACCTTTCTTCTGATCAGTGATTTGCTTTAACATTGTATAGTGCTGGGCTTGATTACGAAAAGAAGTTTAGCAGAAGAAATTAATTAGGATTCTTTTTTAAAATGAGAATATTTTTCTCTTTCCTCTAGAACTAAGGTCTATCAGGTCCTTGGAAAACTCGTCTTTCCAATTCAAAGAACATCAACTCATAATTCCAATTTTAAAAAAGGCACTGGCACTCAGATTTGTCACAGGAAAATTACTGAACCTGAAGATATTTGGAGATGTAAGTAAGAGGTTTTCTAGGTGAAAAATGCACTCACTGGTGAGTGATATACAAATAAGGTAAAGGGATTAATCTAAAAATTCTATTTTGTCACCAGTAATCATTCACAGTTGTTTGTTCTACTGCATTGTCAGTTTGGTGTATGTAATAACTGTCCCATGATGTCAAAGAGCCATCAGCAACACCAAGTTAAAATCAGCCAAATAGTTGCTTACTCCTTTTACTACTTATGTACTTTTGTATGGTTCATTTCCTGTCCTTGGGTCAAAGTGCCAAAGTCAATTTTCCCATCTCATCTCCATCAAATTAAAAGATTTCCTTTGCTTCTTTTCTGGCTTCACTGAACCCAGGCAGAGTAATCAGTTTCCAAATTATCCCACTGATAAAATCTTTTGTTTCCCAGTAATTCTGGCAATGTCTCACTTTTTTCCCCACGCTTTCACATGTGTTGTTTTCAGTAATCCCTTCTGGTATTTTCCAATACAGAACTTTCATTTTTCTGTTTTTCATCTCATCTTCAAACTCCTCAGTCCTTTCTTTATATCTTTATTTTGGTGATCTTAAATATTTCAAACAAGGAGAACGTAATAATAGAAATTTGGTTATTCAGTGATAGAATCATTTTGAAACCAAATGGTAGGGATGAGTCAGTCAACTCAGAGATAAACAACATAGAAAACAACTACCGCCCTCAAGAGGACACAGAATTCATAGAACCCAGTTGCCCCATAAAGCTGGGACCACAGCAACTGGTCCAGTAGGATAGGGAATCATGGAGAATACAGTCACAAGCGCATATATCAGTCAAGACAACCAGGATAAGACATCTTGGTTCCCCTCTCCTGTCTTTCAATCTCTCAGAGGTCTCTCCTTCACTGAACTTAGCTTGAAACCTGGGGCAGGCAGGCACTGTGGGTCAATCATTCACAGAGGACAAGAGAATATGAAAGCAAGGAGGCCAATGCCATTGCCTTCTTAGTCCACATAAAGAACAATGCCCCAAATCACACATATTCAATCTGAACAAGTATCTAAAGTCATAAATGGACCTTGGAATGAGACCAGGCCCCCTCCAACTCTAACATTCTATGGTTATTCATTTCATTTCTTGTTGCTCCCAGTGGGAGTACTACCACTCACTTGGCACAGTTACTACATTGTGCTAATCAAACAGTCCTTCAAAAATATTTTTTGAGAGTCTACTAACCACTATGGGAAATAGATAAGGTAATAAGGCCCTTTAAATATCAATGGGGAGATTAGAGAGTCTAAGTAAATTACTGCTATAGGATAGTGGTTCCCAAGGTATCAAACAGTAGTAGAAGATACAAGACAAATGATCAGTAGGCAAACCTGAAGAAGAAACTTTGGGAGAAATAAGGTTCATGCTGGTTGTGGCAAAAGTGTAGGATTTGGTTTGGTAGAGAGCCAGCAGCTCAAGAAGAACAATGGGAACCAAGATTTGGATAAGAAATACATACATTATTCATTATCAGAAACAAAAATATCATGAAGTGAAGCAAGATTATTTCTCAGAATAGGGAAAGATCTGATTACAACGAAATCTCTGGCCAAATGCTTTCAGCATAAAAAGTATGATGTATTTTCCAGCAAAGTATTTTTGATAGTATTTTTTGCAAGCATGCCATGATTTTTAAGTCAAATAGTCATTTCATGTGGCAAGAAGTCTATATTTGTACTGGTTATGCTTAATTTGGAAAAATTCAGTAGTATTCTTTTTAGACTCACTGTTGTATTATTCAGATGACTTCCATTCATATGGCATTTTAGAATACTTAGTCAACAGAAATTTCTTTCATCTTTTTAAATTTTATTTTCCCCTTTTTCAGAAATGCATATATTTTCATTCATTAATACCTCCACAATACCTAGTGTTGTAAGCTCTTGGTTCGTGACAATTACCTGTCAATATAAAAATGATTTAAGTTCAATGTTACTATAAGAGTATGGCTGGAGCATATGGGTTTTGTGTTACTTCCTTACACACTAACTTTATCCCTCCTGTTCAACACATAGCCATTCAAGAATATTTACTGAGTAGATCAAATTGATGTGAAATACTGCCAAATCCCATGAACACTCTCCTACATGTATTTTACTTGACAATTCTGTAGTATTTGAACTTTCTTTTAAAGACACTTCCTTTTTGGCTTCCTTCTTAGGATTCTCTCACTCTCTAGTCATTAATTCTCAGATTCTTTCAAGAACTCTTCTCTCAATTTGTATTTTACATGCCACTCCCCAGAAATTTAATCTCAGGACTCTTCTCACTTTATGGTACTCACCTCTCAAGTGAACTCATTCCCCACTTGTGACTTCATCAACCCCTATACATGCCTATGATCCCCAAATTCATAATTTCAACTTCTCTACTGAGATCCTGGCCTGAATATGTAACTAAATGCTGGAAATATAAAATGAATGATAATTGAATGTCACAAATAAGTCTTATTGATTCTACAATCTACATAAATCTCTAATCTACCCTCTCTTTTCATTCCACTGTCATCACATCAATTAATTTTGATGCGGATTTCATTTTGTCTGGATTTCCCAGTTTTCCTTGTGCCAGTCTTACCCTTTGATAATCTTACTGCTGCCCAATCTACCCAGAATACAAAGCATATCACCTTTATTCTTCTGCCAGATCATGCTTGTAAGCTTATGTAGCCAGTTCCAATCTTTGCACCTCAACTTTTGTAGAGTCTGAGGTAAGAAAAGAAATGGAGTTCCATTTATCATAACTAAATGTTTGAAATCCATAAGGCAAGCCAACAAGATATAAGAAAGAGATTCTATTTTCTTATCTTAACAAATACACTTTCATAACTTGGGATGTCTGGTTTAAATATCTACTTCTTAAGCTCTGTAACATTCTTTGCCCACACAGGAAATGGCTCTCCTGACCCAGGGTCTTCCTCTTTTCCCCTCTCATGTCTGGCTCCATGCAGCAAGTCAGGTGTCTCGCGTACTTTTGCAGATACTTCAGCCCACAGTCTCGACCTCTGCTGACATTCCTTACATACCCCTCAGACCTAGCAGAAGCATATAAATGTCCTTAGAAGGTTAAGTCCAAGGAAAAGATAATGAAGACCTGGAATTCTAGGACCTCAGGTGTCCTGAAAGTTCACCTGGTCGAAAAGGGAGAGAACATGCTGTAGATGACCATATGGTCTGGGCTTTATGAACTGCTCACTCTGTGTAGAAGGAACATCACTAGGTTGTATAGCTTATACTATATGCTATAGTTTTCTATTTACTTTTCCATCTCTCTCATTTCACTGTGAGTTACTTAAAGGGACAGTACTTTTCTTTCTTCTTTTTAATTCTACATCTTTTCATTGGTGGTCTTCAAAATAGGTTATAAATACTTCTAACAGTACAAAAGATCATCCAAGAGAAATACAAGGACCTGGGTTATAATTTCATGGGAATCAATTTTCAGGTCTTCAACTTACATATGTATATTTTTACTAAAATTGATTTGCCTGAGAACTCTCTTGTGCTTTTGTTTTCCATTTACTCTTCCATAAATTCCCCCCTCTCTCCTTACTGTATAAAGTAAAACCTCTCCCTCTATTTCAGCCTTATTAGCATGCATTACCCCAAGGAAGGGTAGTACATTGCTCCAGGGAGCCAAGCAGTGTTTATTAATTTCTGCAATGTAAATAGTATCACAATTTCAAGCTAGCACCATGATGACTGATTCCAAGCTACTAAAATGATGTCACCAATCCTGGAGTTAGGAAGAGATAAGCATAATTAACTCTTGCAAATTAATGCACTACTGGGCTGACCACAAAAATTTCAAGAGGCACCTCAAGCACTCTATATACAATGGGGGGAGTGGGAGAGCAGAGTTTCTTTGCAAGCAAGCTCCGTCACATGTAAGCCCTTAAGCAACTTACTTAAACTTTCCTGAACCATATTTTTGTTGTAGCATTATTTTATAGAATAAAAAAAGGCTAACATGTGAAAATGATTCACAAGAAATTAGTAAACATCAGTGACCTTTCGTTTCTGTTTTCTCCCCCTTAAACACTGCCTACAATGCTAGACTATTCTAATTGTGAAAAAGAAAATTGTCTATTTCACCTCTTATGCCCCTTTCTTCCCCCTTCCTCACTCTGCTGCCTTACTGTTCCACCTTGAGAACAAGGTTCCCTGGCCTTTCCACAGAGTCCTGACTACCTGAGCATCCATTCCATGGTATTTCAAAAAGGACCTAAAGTTCACACACTCCTATATCCCTCATTATAGCTAAAAGTCTAAAATTCCGCTACCACTTCTTCAGTACAGCTATGTGATTAAAAGGTGTTTTGAAAAATAAGATCATTCCTTGTAATTCATTAAGGTATAATGGTTGGGTGAAAACACAAAAGAATTGAACATACCCCCACACACCATAATTTGTTTTCTGGTCTTGGTAATCTTCATTCTTAAAAGGAAAGTACAAGATAAGATTTCTGTTAAGCAATGAAATGATCTGGCTAAGGCAAAATGTTAAAATATAATGATGTCATTTATTGTATTGATTTACCATTGAGCTTCAAATGGGCAAAATTAGAGAATTATGTGTAAAAAAGTTCTTTTTAACAACTTGGAAATGAGTTATGTATTTCATAAATTTGAATTATAAGGATATATCAGTGTTCTCAGATTTTGCACTTTTCTTCTAGATCAGTGATATTTTGTCTTCTCAAAATTGGAGAGAATTTTTCCCCAGAGCACTGTAAATGGGAGAATGACAAATTCTTTCATCACTGTTTACTAGCAAAATAAACTTAGGCAAAGTTTTTTATATCTAAACCCTCAATTTTCTATTATAAATAGTAATTATGTAAAATAGAGATAATAATAGTACTTACAATAAAAGATAGTATTTATGAGGTGTAAAGAACTATTCTAAGGACATTACATGAATTGTCATTTATTCTCATAATAATGCAGGTAATTCTCAAAATATGCAGATTGTTGACTATTACATTTTTTTACTAAACATTACAAATAAAATATTTATTTGTAACCAATAGTCTGAATTTTATATGGATTCTTGTACTGGTCACTCATATCCATCAGTTCATTCAATTTTAACATCTGCCTCATACCCAGCTGTTTTTCCAGAACTACTACCTTTACCATAAAGTTCCATGAGATTTCCCAATTCAAATGGGCTTATTTAGCATTTTTACTTTTCTAACAAAGACATCATAGAGCAGGTAAATAGATTGACATGTCTTTTCTATGTCTTTCACAATGCTGTCTGGAATCAATTTACTGACCACCTCTTCAAGTCATTTGTCTGTACGTCTCTGGTCATGATTTCAGTCAACTTCCTCCGGATTTGGCAGACCTGTTGCTGGTGAGCATAAGAGTTCTTCTGAATCTGATTGTTGAGTTTTTTGGTAAAACCAACACAGAACAGACGAAACAAATAACCATCAGTAGTCTTGACATCAACATGAACTTCAGTCATGGTCTGCCAGTCTTTGACCATGGAGCACATTTTGTCATGAGTAAGATCCATGCCATGAAAGTTTGTCCGCCAGTTTTTGCCCTGAAAATTCTGTAATCACCTTGAATTTTCTTAATGCAACTTCACTGTTCTGTAGTTCAGTAAGGCTCACCTCAAAAACATGACCTCTGAAGCCATCAGATGAAATTTTGGTTCCTTGAAAGTTCTCGGGAGTAGTGTTTTTCCAGTATTTCTTATACTGAATATGACTGGTGCTTTCACATCATACCAGTCTTTCTTAGAAAACCAATCAACCACTCTCTTCTTGGTTTTCCTTTTTGCCATCTTTCCTAAGGCGCTTATTTTTGTCCACAGATACGGTGCAGCTCAGAGAGCCAAAAGGGCGGAAGTAGAACTCACGGAGAATTTAGGCGCTGTAGGGGAAGAGCAACATCCAATACTTGAGTATTATTAACTCCATTTTGTAGATGAAGAAGCTGAGCACTGGCAGCTTAACCAACTTTACCAAGATCGCACAATAGAGAAGTAAACGTCAGAATTTTAACACAAATCTTTTACCTTTAGAAACAACTATATTATTCAAACTTACTGTCTCTCCTAAACCAACTGAAGCTTTTATTAAAGGATTAAATTAGATAATCCATAGGAAGTATTTAACACCGTATCTTTAATCTTATTCTCCTGGGTCTCACCATTGCAAAACTCTAAAGGAACATCATTCACATTGTGCTCTCAAGAGAGAACATGAAATGGAAATCTAGAATGACGTCGTGCAAAGCAGCTACTCAGCTGCTCTCCCAGAGATAATACTGAGTGATGATGATTTGAACAGAAAACATATTCTTGTCATTGTGCTTATTTAAGTGCCATCCTTCTTCATCCAGGCAGGATGTTTACAGTTGTTTACACTGACTGTCACCCCACCTCCTCCTCACCTGGGACTCAAACCCAGGGCTATGGCTGGCACTACTTCAGAGTCAAGGGACCTAACTGCTGCTCTACCAGGGTATGCGTAGAAATCTTAAGGACATGTGTACATGATCAGGATAGGAAAGGTAGGAAATCTGTTAAATGGTGTCCTGTTTCAGAGGAACCCTGGGGAAGCATTTTACATAAAATATCTAGGAGATATTCTGTATGATTCGCTTCACCTATAGACTACTACATGAATGACCTACTAACTCAGTGTGTATTACATCCTCAACATTAGATGACACATATTATTTCCAATTATATTAAATCTTTGTGAATATGGGTTTTCTGTATGCAGTGTAATTAAAAAAATAGTAGCAATGCAGAAAAATCAATGTAGAACTGGAAATTAGAGTGGTAATATGCAATATCTGATTTTAAAACTGAATTTTAGCTGTTCCCAACAGGCACAGACATTACATCGGAAGAACTATAGTTATCAAAAATATGCTTTCTTTCAAAGTTTATGTATTATTTTCAATCACACTAAACTGAAATAATAATAAACTATGATAAACTAAAAATAAATATATAGTTTATGTAGACCTAGTGACTTAATAATTGGAAGGTTCAACTCATGGGCTTACATGAGTCCTACTTAAGGTACACGCATGTATACATCCTCGCATGCCACTGCGTACTTGTTTGGGTTTGAGAGCATCATGAGGAATTACTGAGACCCTAAGGGCTCCATGACTGAGAAAATGTGGAAACACCTGGTATAGTTACTTTAGATGTATTATCTTTTCTCACCCTTATAGTAACCTAGAGAGTTAATGTTCTTTATTTGCAGATAAGGGAATGGAGAACTTGAACAGCAGTAGGGAATAGGCTAAGTTCACAAAATGTCTAAGTGTTGGATCCAGGTTCAGCCCAGCTTTCTGACTCTGAGGTCACTACACTTATCACCATATAACACTTAAATCCAAACACAAAGATAATTTTGTCCAGACAGACATTTGGGCACAGATGACAACTTTCTCACAGAGCTGAACCTACCTCTCCCAAAAGAACAACCAGCATATATTTTCCTCCCATCTTGTCACAGGACTTATTAGCTCAGGATTTCAAAGTTATTTTCTGAAATAACCATTTTGCTGAAATCACAGGCTCTAAAGTGTCAAAAAAACTATGTGTGTGCCCTACATGAAAGTCACCTTGTATCCAAGGTTAGAAAATCAATGGCTGTCTAAAGAGGCAGCTTGAATTCATCAACTCTATCAACTTGCTCAACAAATATTACCAAGTACACAGGCCCTGTTTGGAGGAGCCTCTATGGAAATCCTAGATAAAACAGCAGAATTTGGCAAACTGTTCCAAAAGCAACATGACCTATTGGTTTTCACATGTGTTTAAAATTTGAATTACAGTCAAACTACTGCAAGATAGTGAAGAACCAGAGTTACAGTCACAAAGTCTCTAAAAACTTAACAACTAAAGCAGTAGTCCTCAACCTGTAGGGCATATAGTTTGGAATTGGGTTCTGCCAGGCTTAGGGAGGCCTGCATCGATAAACCTGTATTTGATGTACTCTAGTGGTCTTGAAATAACGGGGTCCTTGTTATTCTCTCTCTCTCTGAGACCCTGTAATTGCAGGTAGTAATTTGCTCTAAGAGGGAGTAAACATAGCTATAACACTAAGGAATTCTCCATTGATAAACCAGCACCATTCCACTTATTTCTACTTCATCACTTCTGTTTAACATCAGCTTCTGTCTCAACCTATCATGCCAAAGTCGTTCCTGGACAATCTTTAACTGTTGATGTGTAAGACAACAACGAGTGCATTGCAAATACAGCAAATCATCCCCCAAGAGAAACTGCAAAGTGTTCAAAGACTTAAAATTAGATGAATCCCTTGAACATGACATTGGAGAAACATTCAAATATGACATAAGACATTGACAAATGAAGATCTGGCAATTAAACTGGTTAGCAAATAAAGAAGAGAAAATCAACAAGGTTAAGGCAAGACATGCTTTCAGAACAGATTGGTTTGAATATCAAAGACTGAGAGGCCCTTGAGAAACAGCAAAGTTGTCAAAGTTTATTTATATTTTATCAAAATGTCTTTACTAGTCATCATAAGCTGTCAAAGTCAACTTAAACTTTGTCATATTTTGTCCAAAACCTAACCATATATTTTACAAAAAACAAGGTAATATAACTTTGTCATAGCAATGTTCAGTTGCATATACATGTAAATTTTACTTGATATAATTGAAATTGATATTTTTATAATTTTATCTTTTCTTTTCTTTAAACTGTTATATGCATTTTAGGATATTAAAATCAGACCTTGATGTGCCCTGGTGCAGTGGGGGTTTACTCCACCACAGCACAGTACACATATAATCCAGGGTCCCTGGTTCAAGACCTGGAGCTGGCGGGGAACAACCAAGATGAAGAACTAAAAAATTAAAAAAAAAAAAAAAATAGAATGTCTCCAATCTCTATGACCTCTCTATGAGCTTCTAATTGCCTTTGGGTGGTTGCATGCATCTCAATCCGTTTTTTTTATAACTATTATTTTGAGTTCTTTATCTGTTATATTATCCCATCCAATGTCAATGAATTTCTTCTCCAGGGAGCTCCTGGCATCTTCTTTTTATGCCAGGCACATTTGGGGAGGATTCGGACTTTGGCGTGATTTTCTTCTCTGCTTTGTGTTTAGCACTGTGATTTTCTTCTTTCTTCTGATTTCTTCCCAGGCTGTGGCTGCAGTGCTGTCCTTGTGGAGTCCTCACAGGGGCTGCAGGCTGTTGGTGTTTGTCAGGTTAGGTGGCGGTGCCTGCATTGACTCCTCTCTCTCTGTCCTTCACCTTTGTTGAGACTGGCTCTAGACACTGGAAGCAATCCACAGAAACACTGAGGCTGGGTTGCGGTGCAGCTAGAGCTCCCAGGTCACTGAGACTGGGTCCTTTCATAGTAGGGGCAGCCCACCTGATTAGGCAGGGGTGGGCATGGTGAGGGTGGTGGGAGGGGGAGACTGCCTGGTCCTCTCTCTCCCTGAGTCATCAGGTGGCTGGGGCTGAGATATGGAGGCGTGGGAATTCTCTGCATCCTAAGCTTGGTTACATTCTATATTCATTTTCATAATTTAAGATGAATTTTCTTCAAGGTAAATTCAATTAAAAATTTTCTTGTCAATCTCTTCTACAAAATTCCGGTTCTCTATGAAGTGATTCAGTTTACCTGTCATTTTCCCACCATTAATTATCAGATGTTAACAAATACTTCCAGGTAACAAGCACCCAGTCACTATAAGATGCCCACCCACTAAAGCTTCTAAAAAATTCTTCCCTTTCTTTCTGAAGCCGTGATAATTACTGAATTAGTAGGGCTCACCAGAAAAACAGAACCAATAAGATGTATAGATAGAGAGAAAGAGACTGATTTTAAGAAATTTGGGTATGCATTTGGGGAAGCGTGGAAAATCTAAAGTCTGACAGAGGAAGGCAGCAGGCTGGAGACTTAGGAAAGAGTTTCAGTTTGTTCTAAAAGCCATCTGCTGAGATTCAGGAAGGTGCATGGTGTAGATGAAGTCTGTAGACAATCTGTTGGAGAACTCTTTCTTGTTCGGGAAAGAACTCATCCTTTTGTTCTATTCAGGTATTCAATGGATTAGATGAGGCCCATCCACATTATGGAGAACAATCTGCAGCATATGTTTCTCAAACCCCACTGAATTAAATGTAAATATCATCCAAAAAAAAAAAAATCCCCACAGCAATATCCAGAAGAATGTTTGACCAAATATCTGGGCACTGTGGTCCAAACCAGTCACACAAAAGACAAGACACCTAACATTAACCATCATAGTTTGTATAGACTGTAAGAGACAGGATCAAGGTAATAACACTAAATTTATCCTGGGAATTCCACAGAGGTGCCTGCAAAGAAGATCTGAGAAGGAATTCCAATCATAGCCCCTCCTCAAAAGAAGGCTTCCTGGCCAACACACTGACTATAGAGTGTAGGGAATTATCCTTTTAATGACAGGAAGCAGTTATCAGCATTTATAAAGTAATTTTTTTTTAAAGAAGGGTGCAGGCAGGAATGAAAGAGAATAGGCAGGCAGTAAAAGAGGAGGAGGAAGCACTTTACTTTTATTTAGTTGTTCACATTGGTTTTTCTCCCGACCCTGGGTCTTGGACCCAGGACCTCGGGATGTACGTGGAACTGCTCCCAGGTGTACTAGAGCACTAGGCCACCAGATCACGCCCTTAAAAAGTAATGTTTTAAATGTACAACATAAGGGAGTCAGAGCATCACACACTACTTGAACACAATTTCCAAATTCTCCTACCCACACACCCTACCTTATTCTCGCTACAGTTAAGGCAACCAGGGCAGTGCCCATGCATGACCAGCTTCAGCAAGGACAATTGAACAGATGTCCTGTTGGGGCTCTCACAGCGTACTTCTTGCTGCCTACGATTTCTTTGACGTCCTAGAGGGGGCTGCTCAAGAAAACCCACTAAGATCTCACATGCATGCACCTTAGAAGTGAGAAAAAGTGAATGCCCCTGATTCTAACCTTGGTCAGTGAGAAATGGGTTCCCAGAAATATTTCATAAGGGTCCTGAGAAGGAAGAACCACCTGCAGGCCCATTTCACTCACACACACACACACACACACACACACACATTTCTTCCTTCATTATATCACTCCTTCCTGCTCCTTAGGATTGCATTTCTAAGAAATTGCCTGGTCTGCAATTCTTAATCTCTGATTCTGTTCTTGTAGCTAATTAGCAGGTGAAAACCGTTCCTCTGCCTTTGTAAGAAAGTATTAAATGAAGCAATATAATATACTGATTGCCAAAAACAGAGTAAAATTATTGTATCTGTGCCACATATATATATATAGATATATATAGATATATATATATATATACACACACATACATGTGAACAAATATATATGAACAAGGAATACAAGGAAAAGCTGGTGGAACTGAAATATAAACAAGTCTAAAAGGCCATGATAAACAATAAACCACATGTCATTTTATAAGTCTCTCAGTTCTCCTAGTCTGAATTGCTGTTTTAATGGTCTCCACTTAATTATTAATGCTTACACTGCTACACTCTTTCCTTTATTTCTGAATTACTTTGGCCTCTGGTGGCTTTTCATGTGGCCAAACTGCTCCCTTGATTAGGAGACTTTCAGGAACCCAGTGAGGCTCCTAATTATTCACTGGTTGCTACAAGTTATGTCAGAAACAGCTTATTTTTTATTTCTATGAATTCCTCAGAAGATATCATTGTGATTATGTATTAAGGATACAGAAAAAAAAGATTTTTAAGATCACATTAAAAAAGCTAGAAAGAGGGTAGCTTGAAATATCAAAACTGGTAGTCAGAGATTGCCAAATTCATGTAAACAAATAGCAGAGGACCAGGGTCCTCTTAGGAACCCAGGAAAAAGCTGATGGCCTTCCAGTCTCACATGACTCTTTGGCGCTGCCAATAATAGAACACTATTGCTTGATCATATGGCGATATTTGGTGACCCAGCCTGACCATTCCTCTGGCCAAGGAATTGATTCAGAGACAAGCATATGACAGTTTGACCAACCTGACCTTTCCTCGGGGCTTTCAGTTTGAAAGAAAAGGGCAAACTATGATTTTGGGTCACAGAATTGGAAGAATGTGAAGTGAAGTGGGGTCTGCTAGTGACCTTCCTTGCCATGTGGAGAAAATTTGTATGAAGTAGGAGAACATCTAACAGAGAATTGTTAGCAGAATCTGAACAGAGCCAAGCAGAAATGAGACATGGTCAGAGGAAGATAGTTGCTATTTTTTAAATATTTGCACCGTTCATGCCATGTTTCACTCAATTTGTTTCAGTTATGTGAGTTAAAAATTACATTTTATACTCTGTAGGTTGGAAGAACCAGAGCAGTGTCTGATGGAAAGTCAGATGTGAGGAGCATTTTTTCTCCACATCTTGTTTTCAATGAGAAGGTATTTTTCGTAAACACTCCTGACCTCTTTAAGACCCTCTTTTAAGTCTTTATTCATGTAATTTCAGAGAAAGTTGATTAACTTATTTTATTTGGAAATTTGAGAAAAGGAAATATGGCACACTTAGCTACCATCTTTTGTCTTTCTGGGGGCAAGCTACCAGTTTGAGAATTATCCTCCAAGCTTCTGTACTGAAAATTTTAACTGAGTAGATCTGCTAGGTAAGGTCTGCCTGGTCTAGGTCTGTCATGACCTATGGGGGCGAGAGGTAAGATAGTCTTAATTCTAGGTTTTCTAACAGTGGACACACTTACCAAGAGAACCATGTCTTCTAATCTACTCTTCGAAATAATAGTAACAATAAAAGCTAATAACACAGTGTTTATAGTGTGCCAGGTACTTTTATCCCCCTCAGCACTTTTTTTATACATATACATACTTAGATACACATATAAATACACACACACATAGTCTCCGCTGCAATCTTTTGTGGTGGGTTAATGGAGATAATATTTTATTCCCATTTTACATTTAAGAATATGAAACACAGGCAGTGTAAACAACTTTCCCTCTGGGGTTCAGGTGTCATCCATGCATCTGGAGTCTATGATTTAACAGCCACTGTCCCATATACATACGTGCTAAAGGAGATACATTTGCTATATATTTTTGTCTTCTATTTACCTTCCTCTTTTGTCGTAATTCTCAACTTGTTCAAGGGATACTCTGTATAGGGTGCTATTAAAATTCCCATCACTGATTTAATCATGGGTTTAAAATGATTCCTACACTGAAGTTATAGCTAACGAAAGAGCTATTCCCAGTACTAAACTTCGGGAATACTGACAGGATGCCACTTAATGGATATCATCTTTATAGTACAGTGAACCTACATCAGCCAGCAAAACGTAACTTCACAGGTGACAAATGCCTTTTTCTTGATCTACAAAGAAGTTACCTCTGCAATTTTCTCTAGTGGGCTTTAAAACTTTCACTGCTGAC
Source organism: Solenodon paradoxus (assembly GCA_004363575.1). NCBI lineage: Eukaryota > Metazoa > Chordata > Mammalia > Eulipotyphla > Solenodontidae > Solenodon > Solenodon paradoxus. The sequence goes on along the minus strand of RJWH01000746.1, from coordinate 467,819 downwards.
TTTCATGATGCCGCTTAGAAAGTTTTGAATATTTGAATATACACAGTGTGATAACACGCATGTGCCAGTCCTTGGCGTTTCTTTCTGTAGAAGTCAGTTGTCCTAATGGAGAATGAGTGGCCTAGGAAGGAGAGGTCAGTTTGGAGTCAATGGAAAGACCAACACCTCCTCAACACCTGAACAATGATAATTAACATGGCCCATGTCAGAAACAGACTTCACCTGGTGAAAAAGAGTGGTCTATTTTCTAGCACAATGTGCATTAGAAATGGACTTTTCTTGATGCAGTTAAATATATAAACTAAAGATGTATAATTGACTGAAACAGTTTCAAACAAGATAAGAGAGTCTAGCACCAGGGATGGACCCTGGGGTGTGACCTCTTAAACATTTTTTATCCTGTCGCTATTTGGGGAAGATTTCTGGCTATCTGATAGCAGTAGTAAGAATGCTGCCCCTGAAAATCTGCTGCAGTACCTGCATTGATCTGTCCATGCACTGTGTGGTTTGAGTCAGTGTATTTCAGAGAACATGAACCTGGGTGCATCCTGGTGGAGCAGTGGTTAGGTCAATTGCCTTTGAAGGAGTGCAGACCATATCCACCTGGGTTGGTGTCCCAAGTCCAGGTAGAAAAAACCTGTGTGCATGACTAAACGAAAATCAAATGAAGTGCTTCTTTCTCCTCTCTGCCTACCTGCCTAATTGCCTTCATTCCTGTCCATACCATTCCTTTAAAATAAAAATAACATGGATCTGGAACTTCACCAAAATTTTACAAAATGGTTCACATTTACTAGCTAATGAAGATTGACTTAAGTATCAGTTACGTGTGGTAAAAATTGAACTGCAGTCTTGCTTTCAAGCATATGTAACTTAGTAACAACGTTTTGAAGGCATATTTAACTTTCACTGTGACTGGCTGCCAATATCTACCAAAAAAAAACTTAAGAATTGTGTATGATCAAATTGATTTAGGGTCACTATAGCTGATAATGAGAAAATATGGGCTGGGGGCAGGGGGCAGGGTGTCTTCAAATGAATTATAATTTGTAAGATGGCTATAAATGCCTGAAAACATAAACCTTAAAATGAGGGGATTATGGTAGATTTCCCTCCCGCACCCCGGAAAGAGATGCAGAGCTTGCTATATTATTCGGTCTTCACCTAGACTTGACTGAACACCTGGTACATTGGAAGCACCCTAACAGTGTCCTGTGGGAAAGCCAATTGTGAGGAACATCTTTACTCTACTTGTTTTTTATGACTCTGGCCTTTCTCTGTGCACTATTCACATCTCAGAGTTGACAGATGCTGAGTGGAGCAAAGTGAGCCAACCCCATGGATACCTGCCTCAAACAGATATATGAGCAAATTAAATTCTGTTCTTATTTAAATCACTAAGTCATGCCATAAGTAATAACTGTAACAGTATAATAATACCAAAAACTAAAATCAACCCAAATATCTATCCATAGGAAAATGATAAACAAATGGTGATACATCTATGCAATGAAATAAAACACAATAATAAAAAGAAATGCATTATTGACACTTACTATAATATGGACAAACATCTCCTGAGTACAAGAATCTAGACACATTATATACTCTAGGATTCTATTTGCAGGAAGTTCTAGAACAAAAATATCCTATGGTGAAAGAAATCAAAATAATGGTTACGCTTTTATTTGTTGGGAGAATAGAGAGGATCCTGGAATTGACTGGAAGAACAGCATAGGAATCTTTCAGGGGTGTTTTAAATATTGTATATCTTGATAAGGGTATGGGTTATACCAATTTATGCATTTCTCAACATTTATACAAGTATACTCATAAGATGCATGTTTAACTATGTACAAAGTATTTCTTAGTTTTTATATATTTATATGACATCATCAATGGCAATTTGTAAGGCATAAAAAATGTTTCCAACCTACAATAAAAGCAAATTTTAATTACCCATGCTAGAGCTTGAGATAACTTTCTATTCTCCCCATAAAAAATTGTTGTCCTACGAAAATGCAAAATATATGTAGTCAAAAATGTAGGTTGAAAAATTCTTATACAGGTATGTTAGGCAGTTATTTAACATATATATGATTTTTATGACGTTTACAGTCCTTATCAGCTTTTAAATTTTATGCTGTTTTTTTCATTGTAAATAAGGACTTTTTCTTACCTAATATTATATTAGTAATTTTGAATTATTGTTCTGAAAAAGGGCCCCCAAATTATATGTTTTAGGTTAACAAAATCAAGAGTCCATTCTTGCTTCTGTTACATGGGTCTTCTGTCATCATCAGTCTAGATTTGACCATGTAATTCATTAGAGAACTATTTTCCATCTCAAAGAAGACTGCTGCTCTAAAAATCTCAAACTCGGGACATAAAATAGTAGCTGACTGAAGATTAAGCTTTAAATAAAGTTAAGATTTACTTTCTCATTTCACTATTCTCCAAGCAGAATACTTAATACTCCATTCCTCTTTCCTTGTTCTTTCTTTTTTTTTTTATTTCTCTTTTTTTTTCAGTTTCACTTTCTTGACTTCTCTTATGGATCCCCTCTTATCACCATCACCTCCCCCACTTTTCATCAACTTGGTCTCTATTCCCATTCTTACATGATAAAATCATACTGTCATTTTTTAGATACCAAGAGATCTGGCATAGGAAACAATTTTATGAAAAAGAAATGTCTTAGAATTTGCATTGACTAGACAAAATCATATTCTGAAGAAGCAAAAAGGTACAAGAAGGAAGAAGTGGGGGAGAAGGAAGAAACTAGTGAATTTCACCTTTTTATAATAACTGAAAATTAACCTGAATTTATTTGAAATATCAGTGACTATTCTGACCAGACAAGTAATTTGAAATTCTGTATTGCCCTATTTCTGTAATTGCATGAGACCTTTTTGCAAAAGAATAATTAAGCCTTTCTTGGGAAAGGCTACTAACTTTTATTAATTTGTGGGGCAATCCCCAGCTGTCGGATTATAATCGCCTGAGGGTACAGCAATAGTTAATCTTAAATCTCTTCTCTTGTTTCTGGCCCTAAAAAAAATTAGCTTAACACTCCCTCTAGTAAAACTTCACATGTTACAGAAATAAAAATAAAGAGGGATTATGTCTTCTTTATTGCCTACAGAATGCCACAGGGGTTTATTTAAGAGTAACTAATGAGAATGTGAGAATTATTATCAAAGACAGCCCTACTGCTTTAAATTTTTTCTCTTTTAAGTATTTTCTAGCTTTTCTGGAACCTTTAAATTTTCTTTTTTTTCCTATTAATTGCAATCTTTTGGTTAATTAAATTTCACTGCATAATTGTGCACAATGGAACGAATAGAAAAAGGCACTTGGTTTGTTGTGTATTTTATTAAAGCAATTAAAAAATTTATGGAGAGAAGAAATCAAGTTAACTACCAGAGGAAAGAAAAGGAAAACAAAATCTTGCACTTGAGCCAACTTCTGCATAGTTTCACAGGTGCCCCACAAGTGTGATGTCATTTTGACTGGGGCCACCTCTCTACCACAAAGGACCCTTGCACCTCACACAGGTGGTCACATTTAAAATAAACCCCCAGACTACACCTCAGAAACAGCTCTCTTAAAGAAGTATTCCTTCAGGGCTGCCAAAAGGGGGAAAAAATGATGTCATATGTGAGGTTGCTCCATTGAAAAAATAATAATAATAATAATATGGTTTTTCTGTTCTGATTCAAGCTCAACCTGTAGCTTTATAGTCTTCCAAACATGAATAAACCTTTCCTTGACTTCTTTAAAATTGCTTTTCATGAGGTTCTGAGTCCCAGAATTGGCTCATGTCCAGAAAATGGGGAAGGAATTATGACTTTTTGGGTTATTTCCTTCAACCTCCTAATCATCCATCCTTGATTTCTTTTAAGAGCGCAGATTCAATGATGTCCTTTTGGTGGAGCTTTGATTTAGCCTTTAAGGACACCAGATTCTACTATATGTCTCCAAAATTCTTTGTGAATCAGGTCCTATAGATGCCTTCCAACTGTGTTCCTCACTACAATATTTGGATCCACAAAAACATGTACCACCCTGTCTCTGTAGTTTGTGATCTTACCATATCAGATTTGCTTTGGGCACTTAACCCACTTTGGAGGTCAACTATTTAATGGTTGAATTGGGCTTCTCTGCCCTTATACTATAGGAGGCAGGTATTGTCTTATATGTTAAAAAGGTGACCCTATTACTTTCACAATTATCTTATAATTGCCAATTAAATGCACTCAGCTTTGGTTATCTTTTTCCAGAATATCATGATGTTAACCATGGCCATCCAGCTTCATTGTCTTTCTATTTATCATTTTCCCAACTTTCTCAAATGTCCTTCCAGTAGTATACCATTCTAATTCACCTCCAAAGGAAGTTATAACAACTGCACTGCTGATAGCAGACATACATCTATAGGTGACAATCCCAGCAGCTAAAGTGATATCATTCTTTAATCCTTAAGTGGTCAATGAATAACATAATTCTCCCAGTGATTTAAAACTAATATCATTATATAACAACCTTATAACTCTAATCAAGCTTTCCCCTTAAATTTAAGTCTATTCTATTTGTATAACTATGCCAACTTCCTTTTGGTTTATGTTTATGTCACTATAGTGTTAAACTATTTTTGTTTTTTTGTTATTGATGTGATCCTGTAAACAGCATCGGATTAGATTTTTTAATCCAGTCTTAATAATGTAAACCTTTTACTAAAAAACTTAATTCACTTACAAATATTACAAATAACACTGACATATTTAGATTTTTCTGTCTATTTAACTTATCTCAATTTTTCTACATTTACTTTTCTCTCTTTTCTTGACTTCTTAAAATTGATTTTTCTATTGTTTAGAAGATATTCTTCTATTTACTCAGTCAATACCTATGCAAATATTAATATATACTTGATATAATCTAAATGTAGTAAATAAATCTCTCCTTCTCTCACATAAGGAATTTAGTATATCTTAAACCTAATTCCTCTTCCTGACTTGCATGATTCATTATAATTAGTATTTTAGGTCTCTTTTTCCTTTAACTTCACCAATTCAATATTTAAAATAATGTTCTACGCAATCAGTGTAGATTATTTTTATCTTTTAATATGTTTGACTTAGAGAATATGCAGTTTCACTAATCTATGTCTAGATGAATAAGTTATTTTATGCTTCTTGAATTTGTGAATTCATGTCTTTCATCAATTTTTCAAATTTATCAGGTATATTTCTTTGCACATTTCTCTTAATCATCATCTCTTTTTTTTTCTGGAATGACAATTAGGTGTCAAACAGTCCATCTCATCCTACCCTTCATGTTTTTTATTCTCTATGTTTATGTTAGAAATTATCCATAATAAAAAAACTTTCGAGGTTATTTCGATAGCATTTTTAGCAAGATAATAACCAAAAATATCCAACAAATTTAGTAACTAGGAGGTCACCAGGGACTTCAGAGAAAAGAGGAAAATGAGAGAATGAAAGCCTTATTGCAAAGGAATCAACAGAAAAAAAAAGGAAAGTAAACTCTGAGTAAAGACTGCTCTTTTTTGGGCATTTGGTAGAAAGACAAAAAGAGAAAGTAAAGAAGATGGATAGATTCTTTCAGGATGGAAAATATTCAGTTATGGCACTAGCAGAGAAAAAATTGCCTAATAAACGAGTAAAATTAAAGCTGTAGTTCAAATGAAGTAAAACTGATGGGCAACATCCTTAGAAGTTGTGAGAAGATGTGATCTAGGATTTCTTACCTTTGTTTTTCACAAATCAATCAAAGTAACTTAGGTTTTGTTTTAGTTTAATTTATAGTGATGATCACAAATATAATCTGTATTCAGTAAGCAAAGTTTAGAAAACAGAGATAAAAAAATTAAGTATAGGTAATATATTTTTCCTACATATCTGCTCAGGTCATTTGTATGTACATATTTACATATACCAAACTCATAAATGTGATCATATTATACAGTCTTGCAATCTGATTTTTCTCTATTGAACACTAAATGTCACCCTATTATCAATGAGTTGTCTTTTTATAAAGGAAAGGTACAGGCAGTAATGAAGGTGAATGGGTAGGCAGGCAGGAAGAGAGAGGAGGAGAAGCACTTTATTCAGTTGTTCACTGTTGGTTGCTTCCCCAGGCCTCCAGTCCCCAACCAGGGACCTTGGGATGCATGTGGACTGTGTCTACTTTAACCCACTAGACCACCAGGGTGCACCTGAATGAGTAGATCTTATAACAAACAGAAACTAGATCTTAGCCCCTCATCTGCTTAATAAAATATTTCACTGTCTGAATAGCATATTCTGATAAAAAATGCAAATTTCACAATCTTACCTTCAGGGTCTCAATTTATACCATTTATGCTCATTCCTTTGTTGTAAAGTTTCTCTTTCACTTCCTCAACTGCACCAGAGTTTTTTGCATCCAGTTCCCTGTTCTACTACTCTGGTTGTCCTTCCCTAGGTCTGAATAACTAGATCTTTATGATCCTCTGGGTCTCAAATTACCTTTTCTTTGAATAGTCAAATGAAGTCAAATGATGGTTGGATTTCCTCTATGTGACCATATGTCCCAGTTTAACTGGCACAGCCCTGGTTTTTATCTTTTGTTCTGACATAATGATTTAAAATACTTCCTTTCATTTTCAAGAGGGCTCTAGCTTGGATGATATATTTAGTTACCCTACTCATGTCCTCTAGTTCTTTTCTTTCATAATAGCTATAACAATTATTAATTATGAATTTATATCTTTGTTTACTTGTTTGCTATACTAACGCTTCATATATTAACCTATAATCTTAGTGAAAGTGAAAAACAAAATGTTCTTTCATTGTGTGTGTGTGTGTGTGTGCCTTGGTTTTGAGTTTCAGAGTAAATATATTTTTGGTTTAACAAACCAAAAGGAGAGAACATTGAGGAGATTTGAGTCTGTAAGAAGCTACAAGAAATATTGATATATGAAGGTAGAGCATTAGATGGGACGACATCAATTAAATAAACTGTGATGAGAGTAAAGAGGAAGAGCTTGAGGGGATAGAATATGAGTTGAAGTGACCTGCAGAAAGTGAAAATATTTTGGAATTCCACAGATATGAGGAGCAATTGATTTTTATAGTTGCTAAGATGTTATCATTAGTCTGATTTTTTTTTAAATGAAGGTAAGGAGAGTATGTAATGCTAAGACACAAAGTGAAATTTGGAAATATCCACTCAAGTTCACTGTTCCCTCACAAAGAAGTCTACAGTGGGACTTGAAGATAATGATAAATTTCTACTATCCTAGCATGCTGATAATAGAGCAGATCAGATTGGGTGCCATTATCCTGACTTGAGTACTTCATATACATGGTAGAGGCAGCTGGAATTTTTAATCCTAAAATGCATTACCCAACTGCACAGTAGACTTCTTCCAGTTATCTCAGAGCTGTCTAAGCTGCAAGCCCAGGTAGCTCCAGCCAACCAATCTTTAAATCTCACAGGCCTTACTTTCTTACTGTAGGAGAGAAACAGTGGTCTTTAGGCTTTGAAAGCCATTCCCACTATTTCCCTCCTACAATCACCTCCCAGGGGCTGACTGAGTTGCATCAGGCTCTCTGCTTGACAGAAGGACTACCCAGTCAGGGTCCTGCTTTTGGTTTCTCATCATTATTATTTTTCTTTAACAGTAATATTCTTTTTGTTTAAAGAGATTTTACGTTTATTGCTCTAGTAAATATTTTAAGCCTTTTTTTATCACTTTATTGAAGTAATTTGATTTATGACATTATATAGGTTTGAGGTATATAGCCTTATCAATCTACCTCTGTATATACTGTATTGCGCTCACCAGCAGAAGTCTGGTTTCTGTCCATCGCCATAAAGTTGACCTCTTTTATCTCTTTTTCTATCCTGCACCCCTCTTCCATCCTGGTCACTAGTTTGTTCTTATAATCTGTGCTTGTTTTTTATTCAGTACAATGAGTGAAGTCATTTAGTCTTTGTCTTTTTCTTGCTGACTTATTTCACAGAGTATAATACCCTCTAGGTTCATCCATGTTGTTGCTAATGGTAGAATTTTATCTTTATTTTTATAGCTGAGTAGTATCCCATTGTGTACATACACATTTTCTTTATCTACTTATCCATCAACGGGCACTTATGTTGTTTCCAGCTATTATCAATAATGCTACAATAGAAGATAAAATGAAATTCTTACTCTGCCTCCTCATTCACATATCATATTTCAGATTCTTGAAGCTGTTTATTTCCCAGTCTCTTTAAAACTCATCAATGTGTTTGAACATTACAAATACTATTTCATGAATGACTCAATAATAATAATGATAATAATAAAAGTGGTATAAATTCCTCTAAATAAGTTTGATTGCTTTTCTCAGCATTCATGTTTTAATTTGATTTTGTTTAGGTGTTGGGTCTCTGTTCTTGTTTGTTTTTGTTTAGTTTGGTTTAGTTTTGATTATTGACAGTTGACTGTGGGAGCTTCATGTTAGCTTTATTATTTAAAACCAAAATTAGTTCAATGAGATTTGGCTTGTGAAATATAACACTAATCACAACAACTTATTTTATTTTATTTTCTCATGGGCAAAAATTCTGCAAATCCATGTCCATTACAATGAGCTACAAACCAAGGAAAGTATTCACTTCCCCATGAAGTCTGTTACTTAATGTAAATAATTAGTACTGGAACTTCTGAATTAAAAAAGCCCTAAATATTCAAACATATATTTCAGTTATCAAAGAGGCTGCTATATTGTACTCAGATTTTCATTTTCTTATGATTCACACTCTATGCAATGAAGTTTTTTAGAATTCAGGGATGCTAAAATTTAGAAATATTTTAGTACTAACAGTTTAGTTTTAGTTTAGTTTTTTTTATTCAACTATGCACTAGCATTTTAGAAGAATGTTTTAAAAGACACTTTAAATAAAATCCAATTCAACAACAATTTTAAAATAAAAGACTCAATCAATCAAAAGACATTTACTAGGCAGATGGTATGATGTTAGTCCAGTTCTATAGGAGACAAGGTCAAGTGTCTGGCAGCCATGCATTCCATCTTGTGCCATTCCCAAGGCCTTTGCCTGTGACTCAGCTGGCAGTCCCCTTCCTCCACAGGACTGAGATAGTCTGGCCTTCTCCCTCTGTCTTCTCCTACTGTCACCTCCAGTCACAGACTGCCAAGTAAATCTTCCTGAAATAGTCTTTTTATTACATTTTTCTTCTTCCTAATACCCTCTAAGCTACATTCTAAAATCCTAGGTCTTATAAAAATAGGAGAAAAATAATTTTAGAATCAGATCAGACTCACACCTTGGTTTGGACACTTATTATTGGAATACCTTAAGTAAGTCATGTGATGCCAAGTGAAATGTGTATAATCATCATTGCTTTACTAGGGGAGAAGGTAAAAAACAGAATAAATACTGTCTATAAAACCCAGAGCAACAATTTTAATATCCTCTATTATCTGATCCATATGTCCTTCCTAATTTATCTTTCTAATGTCTGATTCTACACTCTCTCATATTATATTACCAACATACAATCTTTACATATGCCTTTAATTTCCCCAACTCCTTTTAAGTAACATTTTTATGCATTGGTACTATACTAAGTTGATATATTAACTCACTTAGTCTTAAATAATTATTAAACATGAAGGAACTGAGAGTTCAGGAAACTGAGGAAACATCTTAAAATACATTATTAGTCAATGTATAAGGATGGTACTTTTATTTTTCCATTTATAGGTAAGGAATCTTGAAAGGTTAAAAAAATGACGAATAGTGGTTTCAAATAATTTAGGTCATTCTGGTTTAATAGTGATGGAAAGAGTGGTTTGTAATTTCCAGGGGTAAAAAGTAGAAGATGTGGTGACATCTGAGAAATGAAACAGACAAGACAATTTTGAAGTCAATGAACAAAATGAGATTGTAATGATTTCAAATATCAAGATGATATAAAACTATAGTAATCTGGGTGACATTGATATTGGCACAGAGATAGGAAATGAGTTCATAAAATAGAATTCATAGCCCAGTAAATGGACCCATGTATCCAGGATAATATATTATATGGTTGACAGATATCCAAATACTGGGGAAAGGGATGAATTCCACAATAAATGGTACCAGAAAAAATGAAATAAGACCCTTCATACTACAAGCAAAATACAAATAAATTTCAAGCGGTTTGAAGATTTAAGTGTGAAAGACAAAGTGTTAAAAATGTGTGAAAGAAAACATAAATTAACATTTTTATCTGAGAGTGGAAAATGATTTCTTAATGTCAAAAACACAAAGAATTTAGGAGAAAATGTGATAAATTTATCAAAATACCCAAGCTGAAAAATTACCCACTTAACATATTTAATACAATATCTTACCGATTATAAAATCACTCAAACAAGCACTATTATAGTGGTTTGTTTCATAAATCATTTAATTTAAAGATTATAAAATTTTCATTCTGACTATTAAAGTCCATAATACTCTGTGACGGGTATATTAGGAGCCCATCAATATTTCCTCCAAAATGAAAGGAGATAGAGAATAAGATAAACTGCAAGATGATTTCTTGATGCCTGGGGACCTGGATATTTTTCTCTTTTTCCTATGAATGAATGTGTGAAAGGGAATTTATCTCTAAAACATCCCATATCTTTTCATGAAAATCTCCTGAACTCACAAATGGAATTTGTAGTCAAAAACTCAGCTCAGCACCAAGTCTACAGCTGGTGAGATAAATGGTCTTCCTGACTCTCTAAAACCTATTATGAATCCTTTTTTTTGAAAAATTAAAAAATGCATCCAAGGCATATTTCATTATAATATTATACAGGTTTAAGGTGTGTATCATTGTAAATCAACATCTGTACACAATACATTAAATGTACCACCCACAGTCCAATTCTGTCCTTCATCACATAGATGACTCCTTTTACCAGAGGTCTCTTCTTGAATTTCCACCCTTGCCTCTATTTTAAAATCCCTATTCAGAATACCTTTGTTCCTTAATCACAGTACATAAAATCCATACTCACTCAATGGCTCCATCTTCCAGCCACCACCAAAACAGTTACTGTGGTTTGCTATGAACCCTGTCTTGGTTTGTAAAAATATCTTCATAAAATCAAATACATATTTCTGAATAGAAAAAAAGTAAATATAAGAAACTGAAGCCATGAGATATCAGGCTTTAATCCTTGTCAACCTGGAGTCGTAACCTACAATTCCTAACTTTTATTACCATGATTATCACAAGCTGAAATGCTCCACACAAAATGAACTTAAGTCCAATCAGAATAGAGGAGTCTACAACATGGCAACTTGGACATAATTCACTTCCCCTGACAACAAGTTCAATTGGCCTACCTCTTCTGAGTTAGAAAACTGGTTTTAGGTTCAATACGCAAAGAGAAAAAATAATCAGAATAGATGGAATTTTCCAACTCAGGGAAGTAGCTGAATACAGCAGAGGTGAGCTTAAGTAAAAAGAGCTCCTTGTGGGAACTTAAACATCAAATACTGCACAAAGAAACATTTACTGAACGGAAGAAAATTATTCTGTATATTACTGAGTAGATAAATTAAAAGATATTTTAATCACTTTTGAGACCACTATGATCCGGAAGATAATATGCAAAATACATTTTAAAGCATGACAAAAATACTAAAAGATAGAAATTGGAAGGAAAAAGAAGAAATGAAACATAAACCCTAGAAATCTGTGCTTTTTTTCTAATTCCATATTCTATGGAATATAGTATATATTACTTTTTAAATGTTCATATCTCTTTAAAAATGAAAGCAAATAAATTCATTAAATCTTTCCAAGTCCATATTAGATTGTGTCTCATAGTTTTGTTTTGTTTTTTTGTATTGTGTTTCCATTGCTTTATAGAGAAATCATAATTTGATTTAAAAGTTGATTTAACAATTGTTTAGGGAAGTGCATTCATTTTTCAAATAGTTAATTTTCATCACGCAAATTTTATGTTTTATTTTCACCACCTTTTGAAGAAAAACAGTTGCCTGTAAAACATCAACTTTTTGAAATTTGGATCTTTGTAAATGTCCAACAGTTATACTTTTTAAAATGTACATTATTTTGATGCATATTATTAAATGTGTATTATTTTTAAATGTATATTATCTGTATATATAAGATTTATATAAATATTTTCAATATAGTCTATAAACTATATTAAAATTTTTTAAATATACATTTTTCTTTCTTTATTCATTTTTCATTTATGTTCTATTCCTATCTGTTCAATTTAACTTTTCCTACTGCTTATAAATGCTTTTCAAAGTATTAACAAACAATAGCCAACGACGTATCAAAAGATTAATAGATAGCAACCCCAAAATTCTTATTTCAGCAAACTAAAGCATTTTATCAATATAATCTGTTATACAAACAAAATAAAAAACATGCATCTATCACATTCTGATGAAACTGCATTTGATAAAAAAAAAAAAAATTCCTGCTAAGCATGTCAGACACCAAGGTAGAGTAGGGCTTTAAGTAACCACTGGGTCAGTTTGGTCAGCTGCCTCCAGCTGGTGCCGTCCACACACATGGGCAGAGGTGGGGGAAGTGCAACCAAGATGAACAACTAAATAAAAAAAAAAAAAATGAAGCACCTCCTCCTCTCTCTTCCTGCCTGCCTACTTTTGCTCACCTTCACTCCTACCTGTACTTTTCCTTTGAAAAAACTCTTGATAAATACTCAATAAAATAAAATTTATTAGAATCAAGATATTTATTTACCAAAAACCAAGAATGTTAACCCTACTGGTGAACCATTAAAATATTTTAATTAAAATCATCTATCATTATAATTTAGCATTATTTCAGAAGTTCTAATGAATACAGAAAATTAAATAATTTGTATAAGCATAGAATAGAAAAGAATCAAATACCTCTTTTTGTTGATATAATTGAATGAGTTGGAAACTTAAGACATTCATAGAAATATCTAAAAGTACTAATAAAATAATTTGGAATACAATATAAATACAGCTAAAATAATAGCTTTCATTTGTTTTAACTATACCTGAAAGAAAGGAAATGGTACTGAGAAAAACATTCTAAACAGCAAGAAAAACTAAAAAAAATACTTAGAATTCATTTAGCAAGAAAATCACAAGACCTATATGAAGAAAATTACTTGAAAATATGAAAATATGGTAAGATAGATGGTTTTCATGATTGTAATAATTTTAAAATATTATATTTCCCAAAATTAGTTATTAGTCATTTTAAGTAGATTTTCAATGGAGGTTGTTTGTCATTTTCTGCTGGGGGTGATGTTGGCTAGAGGTAGGTAGAGAAATGATCTTAAAGTACATAAGGAAGATAAGCATCTGAGACTAGACAACAGCTTAAATGTTTTTTAAAGCAAGAGTATTGATTAGTAACAACCAATTAAAAAAAGAAGTTCAAGGATTTTTAAATGCCCAGCTTTAGAGCAAGACATGAAGAAGACCTTCTGTAAAAAAAAAAACCTGTCATATTTTCTACTCCCCTCTCTTTGCTCCTCCTCCTAAACCTGTCCCTTTTTGCTACTTCTCCAGCTTAATATTGCCCCCATCTACCCAAACGAATGGAACCCAAAGCCCTGGCCTGCTTTCAGTCCTCACTACCACACCTTGGTATTGTATCTCTTCTCCAACCAGGAGCATTGTAACAGCCTTCTACGTGTCTTGCACCTTTTCCTCTTATCCACTTCAATGCATTCTCTGCAGATAAAATGGTGTTACAAATACCTTGAATGCTTTCCCATGATACTTAGATCAAAATCTTAACTCACCACTTCCCCAAAGTCCTATAAAATTGGGTTCCAGCTATAATGCTCAGATTCTTGTTTTAACCACACTCTCTTCTCATGCTCTGTGCTCCATCAGTAATGTCAGTAATGTCCTTTTGGTTCTTTAAATACATGCATCATACTGTTTAACCTGTAGAGCTCACCTGCTGGTCTCTTTGTCAGTGGTGGTTTTGCCGGATCAGTGTATGGCTGGTGCCTTAATCACTTCCTCCTGAAAGAGACATATTTTGACTGCAGATCACATCACCTGACTTTAATTATCTGCATTATACTAATTATTATTGGCTCTTGCTTTTGTTCTTTTGTTTCTTTCGTTTTCTTTTCATTTGTTCACTGTTTATTTCCACAAGAGAAAGTAAGCTCTAAGAATAAACAACCCCTGGATCTGACCTAGGCACAGTGCCTGACAAATAGCAGGTACTTAATATAAATTTGTTAAATTAAAGAATGAATGTTTGACCAAAGATTTATTTCAGAGAGTGTTTTCCTAAGAAAATGTTGAATTTTCCAAATTAGTTTTGCTCAAAAGGTCATTGAAGGAACATGCTATACAATCATACGCAGGGCTTTATTATTTCAAAAAGAAGCATTTTCATAACCTAATTTCAGGAATATTTTAAAAATTGAAAACAAAAAAACTTTGCCTTACATCTAAAGTAATCATCATCAAATACAGATTGACTGCCTTCATCTCTCAAATGTCAGAAGTATGATTAGCAACATCTAACATCTTGACTGTAGGGGACCTTGACATATCTGCTCAGTGAGCTATAATGATTCACAGAAATTATCTGCCACATACGTTAAAGGAAACATTAATTTCTAAGTAGCTATTTCTAAAAGGAACTTCTAAATCCTAAATTCACCCTCGATGAGGTTATTAGTCACCCACAAAGCTTGGTGTCAATGAAAAGGCCTCAATTAAAATTCATATATATACATGTATATATATATTTTCCAAAAAACATTCTTCTTTCTCCAGATTTGAGTGATAGCTACTCAAGTTCTTCTACAATATGAAGTACAGATTCCAGGATTTTCTGTTTAATGAAACAAAACTGGAGAAAGGAAGAGGATAAAAAGAATAGAAAACATTAGCTACGGAAAAACAATAAAAGGAAAGCACAAAGCCACAATGTAAATATAAAGAACATATTCTCCCCTCAATTTTTTTTTTCTTCAAACTTTGCCTCTGAGGCTAGCACAAAACACTAATTAGTAACACTGGGGAACAGGGAAGCAAGCTGATCTTATGTTTTCCTCTCCATATATGACTCAATAATTAAGTCAATGAAGAGAGTGTATCTACCACTCTGGGGATATGAGGGAAAAAAAAACAACACTAGATTCCAGAACTTTGGCATCTCAAGGACCAAGAAACTGAAATGCAAACGAAAACCAATTTTCCCAAGAAAATCAATTTTCCCAAGAAAATCAATGGAATCAGAGTATCTTCCTTCCCTACAGGCCCCAGAAAGAAAAATGCCATCTACAGGCGACTGTATACCAGCATTCAGAGTATCCAAATGTGGGGGTCAAGGCCCTCAGCACCTGCCTGATGGTAGTGAATTAGGTCTTCCAGTGGGTTCAGAGAAACCAGGAATGTCTCCACCTTTACTCTTACTTAATTTATGAAACACGTGTACAAGTCTGGACAGTGAGCAGAATGAGGGATTGTGTTCGATTCCACCACCTTCTCTTTTCCAGATACCTCAGATCACCCCAAACACTAATAATATCCAAAAAGAGAGGCTGAAAGTTACCATTAATCAAAGAATTATTAACCATCTATTCAAAACAAGTTCTTTTGCTCTGTATGACTCAGTCTTGATTTCCAAACAGGAAAGACCCCGGCATTGGTAATAGAAATCACACAGAAAAAAATAATAGATACAAAGCTACTAGACCTAACTGAAAATGCTCTCAAAAAGTCAAAAAACTCTCAGATTATTTTTTCTGGTTGATCTATAATCTACCTTATTAAACTATAATCTAATTTGAATACTGAGAGGAAGCCAATACCACAAAAATAGGAAAAGTTTAGTGAGCCAGTTTTGAAAAAGAAAACCCAGCAAATTAGTCTCTTAAAGTGACAATAATTTGCTCCACCCTTCTAGATAACCCTATGGGATAAATTACTATTCTTTAAATGTTGATCCAGGCAATTCTGAGTGCCCTCCAACATGCAAAAAGTTAACAAATTATCATTCACAATTAAAGGCTTTGAGGACTCACTTTCCAATTAAGTTTGTAAATTATTAAGCAATAGTACATGACTGCTTGTGTTTTTCAAGCCATTAGTAAAAGCTTTATATGCCTCAGGAGGTACCATGATGAAGGTCAGGTGACCCTAGGGATCTTCAATACACATTAATAACTTAGCCTAATAAATGGCCTTGAGGTTTTCCTGGCATTACTAGTGGAACTTTTCAGACAAAGATAGATTAATGGATTTCAAATTGTTTTCCATTAACTATACATTCTTTATTGTGAAATAGGGAAGTATTTTTTAAATGGAAACCAGTATAGCGTAACGTTTTAAAAAATACTTACATAGAAATCAAGATACTTGTATTCTACATTATTGTTACCATTCTTACTAGTTATATGAGTTATGTTAAATCATTTTACTTCTCTTGGTCTCAGATTCTTCAAATGTTTGATGAGACAGCTAGACAGTCTCTACTAACCTAGGAATCTTCCACTTTCTTCTCATAATTTGACTTTTTTCCTTTGCTAAAACACTAGAAGTCAGGTCTTTGCAGTTTCCTCCTCTGTGCTCTTTGGAGAACTAAAAATGAAGCATATTATAGACAATAAGATGCACTGATAGAAAGGAAATTTTTATATAAACTAGGTTGAATTTCATCATTTTCAGGAAATTTTTATTTTCTAAGATGTACTGAGTCCTTTCTGAAGATTAGTCTTTAAAATTCAAAAATCAAAGGTTGTATTTTAAATAGTTCATTTTCATTTACTTGACTTTTTCCACAATTTCTTACTTTACAAGAAAAGTAAATCTTGTTCTTGCGAAAATGAGGGCCATATTTTTGGTTGACCACAGATGAGAGGTGACCAAACTGCAGTCTTAGATCAATCTTCCCTGAAAAATTTCTTAAAGAACTTCCAACAGCTTCAAAAGAACTGGAAGTGACCAGAAAGCATCTGTTGAACACCTCATACACATTAAACTCTGAGCAATATGGAGGATGTGAGAAACATGGTCATTATTTAGTATCTTCAAAGTGCCTAAAGTCTAACATGACAGAAATAACACATGAAACCCAAGTAAACAGCAGTTTTGAGCACAATACCTAGCAAAGAAAGTGTTCAGCAAATGTTGTCCTTAGGTACACAACTTTTAGGGGGAGTGGTAATGTCGTGGTCAGTTCTACTCTAGCTGTCACAAGGATAGTTTTCTCAGTTTGGATAAAAACTCTTTAAAATGGCCATTTGCACAAAAGAGAAAGAGTGAGCATTCAGAGGAGGAAGAAGAAAAGGCAGGTGAAGACTCTGAAAATCATGGACTAGAGGACTAACTGAAGAAACTGGAGCTATTGAACCTGAAAAGGGAGCTTGGAAATAGAACACTGATAATTGTATTCAAATATGTGAGTGAAAAGTTAACATTAATATGTTAAAATTGGGAAGAGATTATTAAGTGTAAGAAGTCAAAGCAACATCCAATATTAAAATAGAAATTAAGGATCAAGGAAGAGTGAAGTGGTGACAAAAAGATACAACATACCAATGCTGGCTCCTCACAATAGCCCAATGGAACATATTCACTTGCCAGAAGAGAAAATTTCGGGTTTTCCTTTTGGAAATACTATGTTACTTAAATAAATTGCACAGACTGTTAAACATACATCACAACTCTATTTGCTCTATGATAGTGAATATATAATACTTACCATAAATACAACAATTTAAAACAACAAAATCAAATTGCACCGTTGTAGAGATCACATTTGACCTGCACTCTTGCACGTTCTTTTACCCGATTTTACTTATTCTGAGCCTCTGGAAGAGAAGTTACTGATGAACCACCATTAAAGGACTACTAAAGAAGACAATGAAAATGCTATCAATTAAGGTTATGCATCTCTTTTTTTAGAGATCCTCTCTCTAAACCCCCGATCTAACATTTTTATCATTCTAGGTGCTGTCTTAGAGGAAGTTAACACAATGAAGTTAAAAAAAATCTTAATTTAGTTATAAAAGGACTTTAAAATAAGGAAATTTTTACTTCATTTATATCAAATGAAATGAAGTTGCGAAAAGCACAGCAGCAATAAACATCAGGCTATCTGCTGGAGATGAGTCAACAAAGCTAATGCGATCAGCTATTGTTGTAGCGCAGGTGTCAATGAGGCTGGGAGGAGAAGTGAAATCACATCAGGAGAAAAACAAAGGCAAACAAATATGGCAAAAGTTGACTTCAAGGAAGGGTTGATCTAAATGTATATCACCAATACTTCTATTAATAAATGAACAAAAGGTGTAGTGGATTCACAAAAGGGAAAATACAAAAAGAAGCAAATATGTTGGAAACATATCCAACCTTATCATTTACAATAAAAAATAAAGCCACAATTTAAAATTGTAATAAAATAATTGAGCTAACCGAAATTTCCCAAAAGAAAGCAACTAGGCAAATTTCAGAAGAAATGATGGCATTTATACTTAAAGTATTGGCAATTTGGGCACATCCTGGTGGCCTAATGGTCTAGTACATTCTGGGAGCTGTTCCGCATACATCCCAAGGGTCTAGTTTCAAGATTTTTCTTCCTTCCTGCCTAATCACTTTCATTCCTGCCTGTGTTTTTTCTTTAAAAACTATAAATAAATAAAAATGAAATATAACCTATTGGCAGTGTGTAGGTTTTGTTATTTGCATTCCTCTAGTCCTGGGTTTCAAACCTGAATCCTTGGCCTTCACCTGGCCCTCACTCTAGCCGCTGATCCACAGAAGTGTGCCGGTATTGACAATCTGTATAAGCTTTTTGGAAAGAGATTTCATAATGCACTAACATATAGTATCTATACAGGGATACACACACACATACACAAAATCTGATCATAACCATTGACCCATTAGTTCTATAATTTGGAATTTCTCCAAAAGAAATAATTGAAAAGAAAAAAGTCATTTTTACAGTAACATTCAAAGTGGTTATATTAGCAATAAAATTGGAAACAGTCCAACCATTCTTCCGTTATTAGACATTTAATTATCGCATGCAATCAATGAAACAATATATTATCAAAGGAAAGACAATTGTATTTAGGATATTGTTTAAGTGTGATTTAATTTCCATGTTCTTTTTAGATGCCTTTTTATTTTTATTAAGGCATAGTAAAATAAACGTACAATTGGTTAAAAAATTAAGAGCCTATACAACACATCCAAGTAGGAGGCTGGTGATATACTCCTAACTGGAAGTGACAAGGGGTTTGGTCGGAGTTCAGAGTGAAAATAGAAAATAAAGGTTGATAACGAAGACTAAAAAAAAAAATTGGGGCTCTACCTGAGATGGTTGGCTATCAACATCATGAGTTCACTTCCTCCCAACAGGAAAACAAAACTGCATCTAGATATAAACTACAGACTTCAAAAAAGAACTGAGGTATAGGAGAACTGGCATCTCCATAGGGAAAAATGATAGAAGACATTGGAAACGGCAGGAAAAGTTGAGACACAGTCTTACCAGGAATTTCTGCCCAGACAGGACAACTCAAGGTCAGGCAGGACATCAGAGATATAGACCCTCTGCCCAGGAACTGAAGGGTTTACTCTCACATATGGTGTCCCAGAACCTGGAAACTGCTCTACAGGGGGAATACATACATCCTAGTGTGGAAAACAGAGGGGCTTTCATTTGGAAAACAATAGGAGTTAGGGAAGTAAAGAACATGGGATAGAAAGCAGTAGGAGCCAACTGATGAAATGTGCAAAGACCTAACTGAAGGACTTTCTTTTTTTGAACCAAAACATCAGCAGGAGGAATAAAAAAGTGAGATAGCCCTGCAGTGAGCAGACACTGCTGTGTGTGCAGGCTCTCTTTTCATTGTGTGATGACAACGATAGCAGAGGCCACAATGGAATAGGATCAAGGTAGGAATCCCGCCCCCTCTACCATCATTGGCACTTGTGGCCACAGGACAGTTCCTTTTCATGATTATGTTTCACTAGGCTACCAGGGCAGTAATCACCTACGATAACAGAATCAACCAAAAACTGCACCTGCAGCACAGGCAGCTGAGTGCTTTCCTGCAAAGCTGTTTGTGGAACTTTCTGTTAGTTGACACTTCTCTGAGGGAGGGTCACGGGAAAGACTCCAGCAGTCTGCAAACCAGCTACTGCTCCCCAGCCTGGGGCCGTTGCTTGCTGCGTCTGAATCCCCCAGGCCCTACAAGCAGAGCTCTTGCCCCGAGGCCGTTGGAACACAAGGCCATTGCATTAATTGATAGAAATGAACACGAGTACCAAAAAAGATGAAGAGGCAGAGAAATCTGCTCCAAGTAATGGATCAAACCAAAACCCCAGATAAAAAGTCTAAAGCAACTGAATTAAGTAAACCACTTGAAGACTTCTAAGCAACAATCTTAATGATGCTCACTGAAATCCAGGAGAACAATGGATGAACAAAATAAGATCTATAACAAAAACAGGAAAATCTGAGCTTCAAACAGAATTCATAGAGCTAAAGAACACAAAACTGAACTTTAAAAAAAAACACAACAGAAGAGTTCAACGGTAGCAGACTGGAAGAAGCTTCCAGTTGATTCATTGAGCAAGAAGAAAAGACAATGGAATGTACCCAAGTAGGCCAACAAAAAAGGAAAAAACAATTAGAAGAAACAAAACATGAAAGATTTATGCTTATCTGGCATTATGGGATAGCACCAAGAAGAACAACATTTCATAGCAGTTGTGGAAGGAGGAAAAAGAAAGGAAATAATAGCTGAGAACTTCCCTAATCTGGCAAAGGAAACAGATATGCAGATCCAGGAAGCTCAAAGAGTTCCAGACAAAATCAGCCCAAACATACACCAAGACACCAGGTAACTAAAATCAAAACAAAAAATAGAGAATCTTAAAGCGTTTAGAAAAAATAAATAAATCACATACAAGGAAACTCCCATAAGACTATCCACAGATATATTAGCAGAAACTTTGTCATCCAGAAGGGACTGACATGATATATTCAAAGTGCTATAAGAAAAGAACTTTCAAACAAGAATACTTTACCCTGCTCACTATCACTTAGAATTGAAGGAGAAATAAACAGCTCTCCAGGAAGGAAAAAAAGGAATTTGTCACAACTAAACCATCCCTGCAAAAAATACTAAAGTGATTTCTATAAAATGAATGAAACCCCACTTAGAAGCAACAGGATACCAAAAATATAAAAAATGTTGTGGCAGGAGGGAGGAAGCCATATGCACTGTTGGTGGGAGTGTAAATTGGTGTAACCATTATTGAAAATATAAATTTCACATGATTCTGTTATCCTTATTCTGGGTACTTACCTAAAAAACACAGATATTTAAAGAGATAAGCACACATGTGCACACCATGTTTATTGCAGCATTATTTCCAATAGTCAAGAACTGGAAGCAACCTAAATGTCCAAGATGGATGATGAAAATTGTACACGGGTACACACACACACACACACACACACACACACACACACACACAATGTAATACTACTAAACTATTTTTAAAAAAGATAAAATTCTGCCATTTACAATAATACAGATAATCCTAGATGAAATTATGTTTAGTGAAGTAAGTCAGAAGTAGAAGGGCAAACATCATACAATTTCACTCACTGCAGCATTTAAACAAAGCAAATAAACTCCCAAATAAAACAAATATAGATTCTAGTCTATAGGGCTAAATCAGTGATTACCAGGAGGGAAGAGGGATATTGGGTAAAAGAGGTTGATTATATGGTGAAAGAACTGGACTATTGGTGGTGAACTTGTATTATAAATAGATGTTGATTTGTTGATATATTATGTTACATACCTTAAACCTGTATACTGTTATGATGCAATATTCCTTCAACAAAATTAAAAATAAAAACAACAGAGTTGTTTGGTTTTGACAGAAAAATGGGTTGAACCCACCATTTCTAGCCTTAGATGACTAATGACTAGACTAGATGTACAGGTTTATTCACTATTCAACAAACATTTATTGAACATATACTAAGTGTCAAGTAAAAGTAGAGGAAGAAAGATAATAATTGGATTCATGGTAGATTTGCTAGATACATTGATAAAACATAGATACATTGATAGATATGTGCATACAAAAATACATGCATGGGTAGACAGACACAAAGAATAGCATATACTGTTAAATGACATGTAAAAAAAATAGATTTATCTGAGAATGACTTGATGGGTTGGCAGAAAAAGACTTCCAAGGATATATCATTCGGCACAAGATCCAAATGGCAAGAAGGGTGTGATATGCAATATTTCAGATGGGTGGTAGAGGGAAGGGGTGGAAGCAGAGGAATATTCCCTGACAATGAAAAGGCCAAATACAAAGACTTTATTTAAATCTAGTATTTATTTAAATATAGTGTTTTTGAGGAGTCAAAACAAAAGTAGCTCTAGCACAGTTTTCTAGGAGGAAAAGGATACAGATTGAGGTTGGATCTATCAGGCAGGGTTAATGAATTTGAATTATAATTTCATTGGAATGGGAAGCAGAAGAGAGTTATAACCTGATGCATATTTTTTTTTTTAAATGACTACTAGTATCACGTGAAAAATAGCGTAGGGAATAGGAGTAGAAGCTGAAAATCCAGTTAGGAAGCTACAGAAATGACCTGGGCAAAGAAAAATGGTGGCCTGGACAAGGGAGAGGATAGTGGAAACAGAGATAAGGTAACCAGACAGAATCTATACTGAAGATAGAGCCTATGACATGTCTACTGGAGGCGGGGATCACTGGAGGAAGATGAGTGCTGTAGAGTAGAAATAGAAAAAGTAGACTTGAAGATGACTCCAACTGAAATCATAAGAGAAATGCCATAGAATTGATACTAAGAGCAAGCACTGGGAGCAGCAGGTAAAGGATAGGCAAGATACCGGTAGATATTGTTCAGTGTATCTACCCAAGTTTGTCATTCCAGAGTGTTTTCTCACTGGGAAAAGAAAGAGCACAATTTTCCACCAGAATGAGTGTAAGGTCATGAGTTAATTACAAAGACCTTGAATTATAATCAGTCTACAGCTCCGAGGGAAGAATATGGCTTAATTTATGTAATGTTTAAAGCAACAAAGTCTTAGAATCCATCAACCTTTTACGCATGACCTCATTGATCCCTACAAGAATGAATCAAGCTTCTTACATCCATATTGACAAGTCATAGAAAATAACTGTTCTTGTGTTTGTTTTTTCTTTATTCCCATGGGAAATGCTGAGACCAAAGGGAAAATATTTAAAGACCACCATCACACTAGTTTTCTCGTGTTTCCAGTTTTAGAAGGACATGGAGATTTCACAGTGGCCTGGAATTCTCAGTAAACTTCATTGTTTAGAGCTACTCCATGCTTCATTTGGAAAATTAGTCTCCTACATGATAAACTTTTAATTGTTGATAAAAAAAACACTATTTGGATTAAAAAAAAATCTAGTCTACAAGAATCTATCCCTTCTACCAAATAAAAAACATTTTATATAATATTTGGAAAATCATACTTGCCAACTTCTTCCCTAAAATTTGCTTTTGAAAACTGTTCTAAAACATGAGGAGTAAAGAGACTCTTAGTAAAGTTGTTTCATAAATTAATTTTATATTTGGACATATGTCAAGACAACTCACAGAAATATTTTTAAGATATTTTTTCAACTTTATGATTATAACCAGGCAGATGGATAGAGAGACTGAAAAAAGAGCTTTCACCACATAGGTCACAGGTTCAAACCCAACCCAACTCAGCCAGAAGGCAATTACCATCTGCTGATCTTTATGAAATGTACTGGTGGGCTAAATTCAATTTCTAACAAGGAAAATAAACAGCTACAATTGTTGGGAGCCTGGATGAGGAGCCAGGGATTAATTTAGTTGTTTCATGTCAAGATTGATACATATCAGAAATGCTAGGTTGAAGGACTGACTGAGAATTTTCATTAACGCAGGAGCAAAAAAAAAAAAAAAATCAAGGAAATTCACATACATTTATTTCATACATATATACATATGTAATGTGTTTATATATATTTATTCTGAAATGTACAGATCTTAATATTTGTAAGTACCTTAAAGATTCATGACATATAACATACAGTGGTATAGGTCCTTACCACTCACAGAGACTACAATCTTAAGCATTCAAGAATCTCATATTCATCAATGCAGACATATATAATATCTCCCTTAAAATCACTATGATAAATATTAAGCAATTAAATTGTCTCCATGAGGCCCTTCACAGAAATGTTTATATGTGCTCCTGGCCTTTTCCACATTTCATTTCCATTAAGAGTCATAAGTTTCCTATGCATATTTTTATACCACAAGTTAAATGTCTCTTCCACTTTCACGGATGTTTAACCCTCCCTTATTGAACAACTCTTGCACTGGCTGGAGCACAAACTGGAGTCATTTCATGAAATACTTTTATCTTACTGACCTAGCAACTAACAAACTTCATGGACCTTCAGGAGCAAAACTCAGAAATTTAAGTCTGTAAGGGTTCTCTGTAATGTACACTTTGCTAATTTGGTAACTTAACTCAGGTGCATTCTGTTGGAAGTAGTCATTAAGTCAGGAAGTGAGAAACCAGCTGGTTGCTTAATCTTTTCCCCTCAGTGCAACATTTTTTATTTTCAATACAGTCTTTAGCAGCATAGTTAGTTTTTTTCTGCATTTTGTGAGACAAAAACAGTATTATTTGAATTGCTGCAGGTTCTAGAAATCTTAGGAATCTATTCCTAGAAAATGCTACTGATCTGTAGATATAAGTACATTCCACTCTCCTAACAACTGGCTAGAAGTTGCTTAAGAAGGAGATGGCTGGGACAATGCCTAGATTTCTAAAACGGTCTAGCAGATCAATGAAGATGCTATTACCAAGAAGAGAAAATTGTAGGAGAAAATGAAATTTTCAGCTTTAGACATCTTGATTTTAAGGTCTGTTGTAATAGCTAGATAAAAGATGAGCAAAAGGGAAAAAACTCTTAAAGAGAAAGACTAAAAACCAAACTATAAATGTGAGTGCCTACAGGACAGAGGCAAAGCCTGAAGTTGGGGTAGGGGATGTAGAAAATGGCTCTTATAGGGACATCCTGGTAGTAGTTAGGTCAGTCACCTTCCAAGGAGTGCAGGCCACATACCGCTGGGTTCGAGTCCCAGGTCCAGGGAGAAACAACCAGTGTGAACAACTAAAAAAAAATAAAGCAAAATGCTCCTTCTTCTTCTCTCTTCCCGCCTGCCTGCCTGTTTACCTGCATTCCTGCCACACCTTGCCTTTACGGGGGCGGGGGGGGGGGGGGGGGGGGGGGGGGGGGGGAGGCTCTTCCAAAGTCACTTAGCCCATAAAACCCAGTTTTACAAGAACTTCATATACATCAAGGACCAAAATGTATAGGCTCAGTCACAGGTGAAGAGGTCGACTTTGCATTAACTATTTTCCTTTGTGTTACATATCCCCCCAACCCCACCCAGGACACTTTCACACACTAAAGTGACCTTTCAAATCAGTTAAAAAAAAAAAAAAAAAAATCAGAGGCGCCTCTAGCTGACCACGTTGGCCATGTGAAAGCTAAGAGGTCTCCTGCGAAAGTGCCACACTCTGGGTCTCTCATTCCATTAAGTGTCCACATCTCCAGTTAGCCGTCATTATGTGGACTTTAATTCTTCTCCCAAGTTGAGCAGAATCTGATTCAACTGCCAAAATACACAAACCAATTTCTGAAAGTAAAATGCTAATTCATCAGTCATGTCCTGTTTCCTTTTCTTTATGGGAAAGTTTTTCATTACAAATTCAATTTCTTTAATAGATACAGGGCTATTTAGATTTTCTAGTCTGTTTTCTTTTTATTATGGGTGGTAGTACAAGAATACCAACTTGAGGAAAAGCTTGTATTTTTATAATATCTAACAATAAAGGAGACAAGGGCTCTCCTTACAAGAAAGCTTTTGTTTAAATCTTCCCTCTTCTGTTGAAAATTAAGGCACCATGAATGTGAAGCCAAAAAATGTTGGTCTTTCCTTTTAATACAACACAGATGGATGATGTGCCACTCTGAGGCCATGAAGCGGGGCAGCATTTCAGCACTGGAAAGGTCACATCAGAATTAAGTTGGTTTCAGTAAAATGAAACCAAATGAAAACTTTGTGTCTTTTCCCCAAAACTCAATTTTTTAAGTTCTTTCATAAATATAGTAAGGCATAGAATTGCTGCAGTGTTACCTACCACAGGCTCTGCTATTCATAATCCGAAGAGATGCACTGGTTCACTGCTCAGAAAGTTTCATCACTAAGCACCTTTAGTTCTTTCATTAGACACTCTGTGCGGTACCCTCCAGAAAGTGCTCTGTGAATACCATGGAAGAAATTAATGAATTAAATTACTATTACGTCTTTTCTTCTTGCTGATTCTCACAGAAAGGGGTAAAGCTTAGTTTTAAAGTTTTAGCAATAGAAACTTTAGCAATTAATGAAATTATGTATTTATTCTTATTATTTAAGGTTTTAGTAATTAATAAAAACTTTGTGGCCTGTCTCTAAATTAGCATTAAATGTCAGGTGTGAACAACCTTCAATAGGTGTGTGAGTATGGGGAACCCAAGCTTTTGCTGTAAGAAGCCATGGTGGGTGACCAGATTTGACCACATATGTTGATTGCCACTCACAAAAGATTTAGAGATCATTCATTTTGCCCGGGAAGTGTTTGATGTGAGGTAGTGTCACTTACGGAATTTCCTCAGGAATTTGTCCTTTATGGAATTTATTTATAAACTCAACATCTAGTTTTATTGGTAAGCTGAAAGCAAAACTTCCTACTATTTATCCCAAAATAACCTCCCCCTTTTATTCAACTTTTCTAAAATTTCTATAAATCCATTCATATTCAATTCATCTGGACTCTGACTCCTATTGTTGCCAATTGTTAGAATAAAATGAAGACAATCTGAAGTCTGTACCTGACTATAGATTCTTGTTCAGCTGCTTCACAACTCTAAACACCTCAGTTTTCTTACGTCAAATAGGCCTAATATGACCTATACCTCATAGGAATGACTTGGGGAGCACAGAGTATCTAAAGACTTGATAAACTGTGAAATCCTCCACTGGTGCTTAGTATTTTGATTCTGTCTAGGTCAGCCAGCTAATCTAGCCTTTCCACTGTGATTTGAAGGGAGAACTTGGTGATTTCCACTGTACATTGCTTGGACTTTATCTTCCAGAACCAGGTGCTCTGAAAAGCTCACAATTGGAGGATGAATCCTTATTTATAGTTCCTATTTGATATTAATAATAATAGTCGTGACTGATATTTATATAGTGTTTACTATGCGCCAGATGAGAGTCAGGCACTTAGTAGAAATTAGCTCATTTGAACCTTATAACTTCACAAGGGTTTCACAGATAAGGAAGCTGAAGGTCTCAGAGCTTAGCAACTTACTCAAGGTCACAGAGGTATGGAACCCAGATGTGAACACAAGTAGTCTGGCTTCAGACGTAGGATCCATCATGCTTTACTGTAGCCCCATCTTAAACAAATTTAAAGCAATGAAACACATTCCATTTTCCAAGTTCCATTTCTTGGGTTATAATGCTCTGCTTTAGCCAATAATTCATGTCTCAGAAGCTAAGCTAAAGCAGGATCCAAAAGACAGAAACCTCATATAGTCAAATAGGTTCGTTGTGATAATAATACTAGTGATGGACACTGTATAAAAGTTAAATGTTCAGTAAGAAAGGAATCAGTTAAAAAAAACACGAACCATTGGCAATGTTTCTATGGTCAGTTACACTTTCATTTTAAGGTATGTTTAAAATATTGCTGAGAATATATAAACAATGGTCACAATTTTAAGTAAAAAAGCAATATACAAAGTTTGTTATCATAATTATAAAATATACACATACACATAAAAACTTAAGAAGAAATGAGAAAAAATAAAACATGTGTTGCCTTTAAGTGATTTTTTTTAATTCCTGCTATGTTTTTCATGCCCTACTTTGAAGCATATAAACATACATGGCTTTTATAATGGAAGCCTGATAAACTTTATTTTTCATTTCTGTCAATTTTTCCCTAGAAGTGTTAGGTTTTCTGTTTCGTTTTAGAACTTATCTGCTATTCTCTACCCACCATGTGGACATACGAATTAGACTTGGTCCTCACGAGGTCCAGGCTGGTGCACGGAATTAGGCAAAATACTGTAAAATCCTTTGTTCTAATTAGGGCATGGAGCAGAACAATAATTCAAATATTAAGAACTGATGAAGAGAAGGAAGAAAGGAAGGAAGGAAGGGAGAAGTGAAAAGAGAAAACAAAGAAAAAGAAACCTCAAACAACTTAGAAGAACTCTTAGCAAAAATGTAAATTACGTAACACATTCAAGATATCTCTACAAGGAGGACAGAGAAGCAGTGAAAAGTCATGACTGGGATAGGGATCAAGAATAGACAAGCCACAAAAAAGACTGTGTGATTTCACACGTGGAAGCTAAATAAAGTCAAATTCGTGGAGTAGATAGTATAATGCTGGTTGCCATGGGTTGAGGGGAGGGGAAGTGAGAAATGTTGGTCAAAGGGTAGAAAGTTTCAGTTATAAGAGGAGTAAATTCTGGCTAATAAATCTATAGTATAGTGACTATAATTAATAATTCCGTATTATATACTTGAAATTTTCTGAGAGTAGCTCTTAAATATTCTGACAACTTCAAAAACAGTAACTATGTGAGGTAATTGACGTGTTAACTTTATTGTGGTTCAATCATTTCACAATATATGTGTATATTAAATCATTACACTGAACACCTGAAAAAAGTCATGCTGTACTACCTAAAGGCATACAATTTTACATGTTGATCATATTTCACACTGGAAAAAAATTAATTAATAAAATGATATAATATTCTGACTCACATTTTCATGCTTTCCTCCAGAGAGGAGACCTAGATGGACAGAGTTTAGAGTAAATGCGACCAATCTTTTAGCTCTCCATGTAAGAAATAATATATTATGCTCAAGTGTGTTCCTCTGTGCATTTACTTGGGAAATTATGTGGTGAACTGCTCACTGCAAAATGTAACTGATATGAGGGCAAATAAATTTTGTGAAAGACTCAAAAAGAAAAAAAAGAATGAAATAGTCAAGCAAATGACTTGAAAAGGCACAGGTGGGAAATCCTGAAAGAGTGAAGAATAGGAAGGGAAAAAAGCGTAAACCTAATTAATATAAATCTGAGGATCTGTATCACTTCAGGGTTCAGTTGGAAAAATAGGAACTATTCTAGATTTCAAGCAGAAGGAATTTAACTCAGGAATTAAAAAGTGTTGAAATGAACAAATGGGCATAAATTGGGAAAAGTCCAGAGATAAGAACTGGAAAAAGTCGCTACACCCCATAGGGCCATAGGAGCAAAAGGAAAGGGGTGATACCAGAGACCTTTATTACAGGAATCTAGGGCTGTGACTGTTGTCACTTTCCAGGAGGCTGGTGGCCTAGCACCTCCAAGGTGCAGAAGTCTAGGGACCCAACACTGCCCACCACTCTGCTGCCGCTCCTGAAGCCAGAGCCCAGGAACTTAGATTCTCCTGCCATTGTCAATACCAATGCCAGACACAATGCTGGAAGCAGAGGAGAAACATCTCTTTCCTTCTTCTTGCCTGCTGATCTCTTGCTGCTCCTTCCACTGATACAATTTACTGAAAGTCACCTGGCAAACTCTGAGAAATATAGTGTGCAAGTTTCCAGCCCCTCGTGATACAGAATGGAAACAAAACTCCACAAAAATAACCAGCAAAAGTGCTAAGGTCAGACCAGCAATAGCCTCAAGACTAAATTGAGGCTAATCTTGAGAGTTATTGCCCATATTCTCTCAAGCTTTCCTGCGAAGGGTGATAATTGCTCTCTAAGACTCAGGCAAGCCTAAAACAGGCTCTTCAGAGGCTCCGCTGTCAATGTTAGAAAAATACAAGAACAAAATCCTTAACCCAGCACATAATTCACAAAAGATCTTCTACCATTTAATCTCCATCTAGCATTTTACTATTGACAGATGTTGTGTCGCTTGCAACCTGAAGACTAAATTTACTCTGGACTCCTAACATTACAGTCCCAATTCAAGCCCAAAATACAAGGCTTTCACTTCTCTTATTACTTCATTCTTTTTATAAAGCTCTTATAATTTCATGGGTTGAACAAGAATTCTGGCTGCTCTTTTGTAAGCCTGTGAGTTAATCACATGTTTTCTTTTGTTTTTTCTTTACTTTCACAAAGTCATTATTTGTGACATTGTTAGCAACAAGTAGGAGGGAGTACTTTAGATATGTCTCAACATTTCTAGTGTTTATTATGATACTTAAATGTTTTAAACAAAGTGCAATTAGGGTGCAATTGTGGACATAAAAATAAATGGTGTGCTTTTAAAATTAGTTTTCAGAATGAGAGCATCAGATTTTGAGGCATATAATTATGCAGCCAATTTCACAGCTAAAAGAGCTGTAATATACACATACAATTACACAAAAATAACCATATCAGGTATAACCTGGTGCAGCAGCTGGTCAGCTGCCTCCAAATGAGCACAGTCCATGTATATTCAAAGGACCCAGGTTTTCCTCCCCAGTCCAGAGGGAAACAACCAATGTTAACAACTAAATAAAAACAAAATAAAATGCTTCTTCCTCCTTTCTCTTCCTGCCTGCACCTTTCCTTTTAAAAAAAAAAAAAAAAAAAAAAAAAAAACCTATATGGGATGAATTTCAACTTTCCTAGAACAATTTGCCTACACCTTAGAGCCAGACTGCTCCCTCCAAAGAGTTGCTTTTCTAGAGACACCTCGAGACACAAAGTCACCCTTCAGAATGACTTTGGTAGAAAGTCACTGTTCCTAGACACAGGCAGTGATTTTACAAAGTTTTCATAGACTGATTAGGCTGGATGTGCCCTCTGGAGATCACATTGTTCAGTACTTCAGCTGTTTTCTCTCTGAGATACACAAGAAAATTCTCCTGGATAATTTTGTAAGAGAAAGACTCTGTTCCCCTCACCTACCCAATTCACACCTATAACCAGTCAGCTGCTGTCCTTCTGGGTCTACATTATGTCCCAAACTCAAGAGAAAACATGAGCTAGTAGAGAAAACTCATACTAATACAAAATGTGCTCAAATCCAGTTCCAGTCTATGGCATCTCACATGTTCTCATTTGTAAGATAGGGATATTAAGAAAAGCCTAGTATGTTACACTTCCCGAGCAATCCTTTACATGTCTATAACACACACACACACACATGCACTCACACACATGCACATAGCCATGAGCTGTCACAGTGCCACACCAGAGTCTCCCATGCCTTACATACTTGCAGGTATGTGACTGACTCTCAACCGACATGTGTAATAAACAAACAGATAAATAAGAAAAAGCAAGGAAAGAGTAAGAAAGCACTTTAAGGTGCAAATTCCTTACATTTCGATAGACTTTATAAAGTATATGTGAGTATATATTTATACATACATTTTATAAACTATGTATGTATTTGCATAGACACTATATTTACTTTTACACAGAGTATATGTATAATATATATTTTAATTATATTCTCCAATTATATATACACAGTATATTATAATACTCTATATACATGTTATAAACATATGTATATATGTAAATATATAAACATACATAACTTTAATTCTCTTTGTGTGTATACACACACACACACACTCATGTAACTTTAATTCTCAAAAGGTAAGTTAGGTAGATATTATATCTTCATTTCATCAAATTAAAAGCAAAGTTCAAAAGCATTAAGTAATTTGGGTAAGTTCTCCATGGCCCAGGAACCTCCTATGCTTCACAAATGTAAAGTATTTTCATTTCTACAAGTGAACATTTCTTTTCTCAGCTTTCCAACCCACTGTTTCCCAAAGCAAATGAAAAAAGAAGATGCCCTCCTTCACGATTCACAAAAAAAAGTGCACTTTCCCCAGTGTTTGCTTCCACATTAAGTCCTTGCTCCCAGGTTTCCTTTCTGAAGCCCTGGGAATGTCCAGTCTGTCTGGGAGACAGGAAGGTTGTGGGCCTGCCTCAGTAAAATGGTGCTTTTCACTTGCGGGTGGGTTGATTCTAGGGAGAAATGCTCCCTTGTTTTCTCACTATTCTCCTAATTGTTATTACTAAACTAAAGGTAAGGTCTCTGTGAGAACAAAGGCAAAAGTGACAGCTTAAAGTGTCAAATATACAGTTGGTACTTGAGTACCACAAATCAATCTCAATCGATGAGTGAAAATTTTATTTGCCAGCCCAGCTTTAACTGAGCTGTGGGAAGGAATTTTGTCTTTAACGTACAAAGCAGAGCTCTGTAAATACTGATGGGGCGGCCTTCCAAGTGCCCTTATCAGGCAGAGGTGTTGTAAAGAAGTGAGTGTATAAACAGAGAGAAGGAGAAGGAGGGAAGAGCGGGGGCATGTGAGACCAGTATGGGGAATTCATCCCAGCAAAGGGTGGCTTCATAAGTGAGTGATGCTTATTGCTCACAAGCTTAGGGGTGAGACATTAAAAGGACAATTGCTCTGTGATCCTGGAAAGGAAGACAAAAGCCATGCCCAAACAACTGAAGGAGAGATGAAGTTATTCAAGCACAAGGTACAGTAATCTAGAGAAAAGGACAGAAAAAAATCCGTGTTTGATCTGGTGGAAATTCTGAGCAAAAGAAGGCCTTTGAAAAACAGTCATCACTACCCAAATGAGAAAAATTATAATTAACATAGCTGCTTAATCATAGTTCTAATGGTTAATCACTGAATGGATGATAGTTAGACTTGTGATCATTTCAGTGTCTATAAACTTGAAACATTATGTGGTACACCTGAAACTAACAGAATATATGTGTCCCAAACACAATGTTACATGTCAAGTATACCTCACTTTTCATTTTAAAAAATAAAGCAAAATATTCTAATAACCATCTGAATTAAACATCTCTTGTGTGAAAACCATTTTAATAACAATAGCAAAGTCTTATTTTGAGGCAGGTTTCTAAGTAATCCACATCTATTTTCTCTTTTATTCCTGATAACATCTCTATGGAGTAGGTATTATTGTCACTATTTTATAGATAAGAAAGGAAAGGGAGGGAAAGATTAGATGATTTAGCTTACATTCCCCAATGTGCAAGTAACAGGGTCAAATTTGAAGTCAGATTCCAAAGTCCTTTTTCTTTACCCTTCATTATTCAGACTCTTTCTCTCTGTGACTCTCCTTATTTCATTTAATTCTCACAGTGAAATAACCAAGGAGGTATTATGACCTTTCCTTTAGGGATGAGAAAGCTGAAATTGAGAGGGTTTAATATCTGCTCAGTGTCAGATGTAGTGGTTGGGACAGGATTCAGAACAAGTCTATGGTAATCCACAGCCCATAAACCTGCCCTACAACACATCGTCTGCCTAAGAAAGCACTATCCTTCCCAGAACTGTAGGTCTCATAAAAAAAAAAAAAAAAAAAAAAAAAAAAATGTGGTTGTTTTTAGGTTTTTATGTTTAAGGCTTCTCAGAGCCAGGTTTGATATGATTCTTTGGCTAAAAAGGTGTCTACGTTCCCAAGTCTCTACTTAGAAGTTACACATTTCCATATGGAATATCCATTAGGATTTCCAGGGCTAACCAGGAATTAAAGACAACCTAACAACAGTCCCCCGAATAAAAGGACTAAGGGAGGGGAAGCTAAAGTTCTTCTAAGCAGTTGGGGGAATTCTTTAAGCAAAGATCCCATTTTCTGTAAAGGCAAGCAAGGTTGAATTTATTTCAACAGAACAACATTCCCAGAAGTCCCCTTTTTAATAAGTTGCAAAACTACTGTTCCCCAAGCTCACTCTTGGATGTTTCTACCCCATCATGTCTATGTCTCAACGTGAAAGAATTTAGTTGGAGAATTACAAGAGTAAAATCCAAAAATGAATAAAGACCCCCTTGGGGAAAAAATATCTTTAACAGTACAGGCTTATTTGTCTCAGGACGTTCCTTTCTCATCCAAGAGGCACTGGCCCCCAATGGTCAGGGCCAACCTAGACAAAGCAATAAATTAAGAAGTGCTTCTAGCCTTCTGGTGTAGCCACCCTTTCCCAATGCACACAGAGCTACATTCCACATACAGTGTATCCCCATGCTTGGAGTTTCTCTAGCTCTATATAGACTAGAAGCTCAGAAATCTCTCTCTCTCTCTCTCTCTCTCTCTCTCTCTCTCTCTCTCTCTCTCTCTCTCTCTCTCTCTCTCCAACAAAGCAGCATTAACAGAGATGAATGGGGAATATACTTTTAATAACATGAGATGACATTCTACATGACTTAGGTGATGGTTATCTGAGAATCGAGTCTCTTCGTTACATCCAGACCCGCACCTCATAGGAGATCAATGACTAACTCAGTCTCTAGCCACCGAGAGTGGTGGTTTCAACTGGCATGTTAATGAAGCCATAAACTAGTCTAAATATATGGGACTCTGTCATTGACTATAACCCAGTCTATGCCTTTCCCATCCTTCAAAAGACCTTTCCATCTTCAATGTTCACTCCCTCCAATGTTCTTTTGTCTTCAACCAGCTTTATCCAAACCTATGATCCTTTGGACTCAGGAGATGAGTGAGCAGACCTCCCCTTGCCTGCGATCATGCCCAGAATACTCTCCGCCTTTGCTCTTCTTTCTCAGAAAAAAACCCTATAGTATGCTCTTCTACAAATGCTTATCTCTACCGTCTGAGTGACCTGTTATAATCCTTGTGTGTGTGATCCAGCCAGTGGACAGTGAGGGAAGTCCTGGAGTGATTCATGTTTCCCGGACAACTCTGCATGGATTCATTCACAGACAGTAAACCTCCCTGTCCCACTAGCACTAAGATGTCATCTTGGAAAGCTTAGACCATATTAAGCACAGGAAGCCAAGGGCAAGTTCATGAGAAGCAAATGCTTTATTTGACATAGAAACTCCTCCAGCATTATTCCAGAGCACCAAATTCACTGAGTTTAAAGCCAAAACTGTTCTAATTAGCTCCATCTCACATAAAACCTCTGACTAGGAAGAAGCTATACTTGACTTAATTCATGGGGCTCTGTCTTCATGCAGAAGAATGATTATTTTAATGCTTTGAGTTTTTATGGGTATAAATTCAAGAAAATGATTTTTCTCCAGTTCCTAATCTGTGTTTGATCTATATCAAACCATGGCCTTACGGAACACCAGTAAATCTTAATTGAGGTCTTTCTTGGTGTAAGTCCTTATATGAAGAGACAGGAAAATGGGAAGGTGTTTACTTCAGTAGTCAAGGAAAGAATTCAGCAAGATGTTGATAATTCTGATCTAAAACTTTCATACAATTGAAGGAAGAGTAGGAAACTGCTTAATGTTATAAAAAAAAATTTCAGATAAAAATGACATTTCTATATCTTCAAAGACAAAAGTAACATGCTGGTTACGCAATTGTTTTGACCCATAGAGATAATGAATGCAGGTTTCAGGAAACCATACAAGTGTAAGGAACCAAAATAAGTAAAGCAAACGGAAAGCTAAAAGAATCAGCCCCATCCTACCCACACCCTGCCTCACCAACATAGACATATTCAGTCTGTTCTTTCCGCTAGACAACTCTCTTTGTCCCCAGCAGTAGCATTTTAGTGTGATTATCTAAATAATTATTTCTGTAAGTCATTTTACATTGACTTAGTTCACCTACACTAATTGAGAAGAGAAAATAATTACACTTAAAAGCCATCTGGCTAAGCAGTCAGGAAGGTGGTATCCTATGCCTTCCTGTATTTGCCATAAAGGCCTCGTTTTTTGCACTGCCACCCATCTGTGTAAGAAAGCCCTTGTCAGACAAAGGGACCTCCCAACACCTCTGGAACCAATCTTCGTCAATAGCTTGCAACAAAGGAAATCAAGATATGCCAACTCCACAACCCCCAAGGACTTTTGGTGTGAGCGTCTTTTCTATCTACACTCATTCCCAGATGATCTCATCTAGTTCCATGACTTTAAATAACAAACTATTTCCAAATTTGTATCTCCAGCCAAAGTCATCTCTAAGGCACTTGAGACCTAAGCAAGTGATTTTTACCAATTCCTGTCTCTATAAACAATTTGAGTCACCCCAAATCAGCCCGTCAACAACTGTTGTCATGGCCCAATGTCACATAATGCTGAAAAAGAAAGTTCCTGCTAAACAATGGAGTGATCCATTTAGGATTACCCCATCCATGGTGCCTTGACATTTCCAGCTGTGCCAGGTACCAGAGGGAACTTAGAAAAGCTGGAGAAAACAAAATTCACAGGATACCAGGCTGTGACAGGATACGTGACTGACAGGATACAAGACTGTGGCTAGGGACAAAGAGGGGGCATGTTAGAGGGGCCAGGAAAAAAGGAGGGAACAAGGTGGTAGGAAAGGAAACTGGAAATATGGTGGGGGTGTGGCTTGAAATATACACACACTGAGGTATGATTTCAATACCCCGAAATGCATATTGCAGGATGAACAAAAGAAA
The DNA here is from genome assembly GCA_004363575.1 of Solenodon paradoxus. Classification (NCBI taxonomy): domain Eukaryota; kingdom Metazoa; phylum Chordata; class Mammalia; order Eulipotyphla; family Solenodontidae; genus Solenodon; species Solenodon paradoxus. The sequence goes on along the minus strand of RJWH01000746.1, from coordinate 431,199 downwards.
TAATAAAATTATTATTAAACTTTTTCAAAAGTTGGAGAAAATCTATCCAAAGCCTCTATTCTGAGGCAAAGACCAGGCCAGGCCAGGGATCTGCTTGTCCTGATGCACAGGTATACTGTTTCTAGGTGCAACTTCAGTTCTAAATTTCAAACATCAGAAGTAACCCACTTCCCAGCATATAACCCAACCACTGGCACATTTATGTTTCCATTTATCAATGATATATATCCATATCTACATGCATATCGTGTGTCTCTATCCTCTCTCCCACAGATTACTGTTGCAAAAGGCTATGATGGCACCATCATGATATGCAGACAAAAATGATCAAGGACAGCGGTATGGAGGGGCTACCAAGTTCCATTTGATCTGCAATCCTGCCTCAAAATTCAAACTTTCATGAGCTCACTTTTCCCAGAAGTGTTATTGGGAGGACAGAAGCAAGTTATGTACTTAAAAAAATGATCTAGATTGCAGAAAGATTTTATTTTCCTCTGTGTCCAGAATGGGGACACAGTTAAATACTCTCCTGAACCAAATGAGAAGATCAACCTTCCTACTCAGAATAGTTACAGAGAAGTATTAAAAAGGACACAAAATTGAGGGAAAATTGCCTTCTTTCTCCACTTTTCCCTGAGCCCTCAAACCTGCCCTATTCACAGGCAAAGCTACTGATTCACAGTTAAAAGCCTTACCTCACACATCTGAGGAACATGTCTACAGGGTCCCAGCAATCACAGAGGATCACTCGAAGTGTACACTGGACATCTTAGGTGATGGCACTTACCCCAGAGCCTGGCATCAAACCCTTCTAGTCCCTTTGAGGACTTGGAATCCTCAGAAGAGGAAAGCAGCTTCCACAATCAACCAAATCATATATTACATATTCAGTCAAAATCTCAACTAAAAAGACTCCTAATTTCATTGCACTTCCTTGAACAAATATTATGATCCTCTGTGGTCTTCAGTGCTGCACATACATACACCCTTAGTTTTCTGAACACTAGACTCCTTTTATTTGTTTTACTAGGTAAATACTATGTCACCTATTCCTGAAATGTATTATCACGTTCTCCTTTCTAGTGGCTTTCAAAGCTTGCCAGCTTGTGACTTCAAACCTAGATTACATATTCCTGGTCTATGGCATCAGTTTTTCTTTTCCTAAATGTCACAAAGTCCCTTCTCTTCAGCTGACCACAAAGCAATTTTGGGTTGGGGGAGCATCCTGATATAGTCATATATACGAAGACAGCCTGTGATTGGATGTGTGACACATATAGACGTGGTCACTTAATAGTCCCTCCAGAGTACAGATGTTCAGAAGACAACCAAAGGCATGTTCAAAATTTTGAGTCTTTCTTTCCTGAAAACAAAAAGAAACCCACCAATCTTTTCTTTCTTGATGCCAACTCACGAGCACTAAAACTGTTGTTGACTCACTTCATAATTTTACCATGGAGGTGCTACAGGAAATGGACATACTTGCCACAGACCTCCATGACCAGTGACCAAACTCGAGTACCTTTCCGTTGCTTACACTGCACATCGTACATCGCTGTTTATTGGTTTTAATATTAACCACAAAAGACAATTTGACAATAGGTGCCAGTTATATCTTCCTGACAGAGTTCTTTGCTCCCTTAGAGAACACTGACTTTCAATAAATAAAAGCAATATCACTATTCACAAAACACCAAGTAAGAACCCAAAAAGAGTCCATCCTTTTTACCCTCAAAGTCTTCCTAGTTAAAGGAAATGCATTCACCAAATTATCACACTATATGCAAAACTGTGACATCCTAATTTATTTCTAATCCAAAATAATATACTTGATTAACCCATTCTTAGAAGAATAGAAGGCAATCTTGGAATTAAATGGGGGACTCATAACCTAACATCACTCATGCTAAAGACTCAAGATAGATAGTAAAGACCTTCCCAATTCCTCTCCAAATATTCATGAGAGAGGCAAGCAAGGTCATACTGAATGCTTCCAATCTTAAAAGGTTGATGACATTGAGAAATTTTGTTCCAGCCTATCAATAAATCCAGAACATAGAATAAAAAAGGATTGGTCATTTGGAAAATACTCTCAAAGGGGTATAACAAGCTTGTAGGTTCTGATTAAACAGTATAAAATAATCAAGCCCCCCTGTCTTGAAATGCTGCAGATTGATGTATTGCTATACCTACCTTGCTATGCTTTGCAAATCTAATTCAGCAAGCCTTTTATTTTAGAAAAGCACCTCACAGCTTCATCTAGTCTTCTCTTCGGATCTCTTCAATATATTCTCTAAAATACTGTCCTAATGGTCATTCCAAACTGCAAACCTAATGATGTCAGATTTACAATCCTTCCAACTTCACAAACTTCAGATGAAATATAAACACCTGAACTTGACATACAAAGCCCCCTCCCTTGTCCAACATCATCTCCTTCCAATCCCCAGATTACACTCTATGTTCCTAGCATAACTCATCATTGTAGTCCCCAGACTGTTCCACATCCTCTCACGCTACCATGGATATGCTCAGGATGTTCCCTCTTCCTGGAATACTCTTCCCTCTGCTGAGTACTTGAGGAAGTGTCTTGGATAAGTTTATTCATTCCTTAAGTGTGAGCTCATTCTTCTCCAGAAGCCTTCCTTAGCCTCACCAATCTGGGCTAGACTGCTCTCCTCTCTGTTTCAGCAGCACTGGTTCATTACCAGGCCATACTGTAATGATCAACTTATGGAAAATTAAATTATACCCAACTTCTTTGAAGGCCTCTTTCATACAGAATTGTATAAAAGGAAATTCTACATAAATTATGTCAAAATATCTTAAAGAATATAATTATAAAGAACATTTTAAAGCCTTCTATTTCCATGATAGTCTATGAACCTTTCTTCCTCTTTCCTGTGGTCTCTTGCAAGACCTTTGAGTACCCTTTGTGTCTACAATCTTCTCTAAGATCATGAATGAAAAGGTATTTAAATCACTTTTGTTTAAATCCCATTAACCACACTTAGCTGCAAAAGAGGGGAGACATATAGACCTTGGCTATACAGCTATATGAACTAAACCCAGGGGTTCTCATACCAAAACTGAAGAAAGAAGAGGAGGAGGAGAGAAAAAAATAGATAATGTAAGACATCTAACATTAACTTAAATAGTGAGAAAGGCAAAAACAGAATTTCAGAAATATTTTGAACAAAGTTTCCTATCACCTCATATAGGAAGAAGTAGCTAGAAAATTCATAGAGAGGAGGAAGAGAATAGAATAAGAACATGACTACGTTAAATATACTCCCATGTTATAGGAGCCAGTAACATCTCTCCATTTTAAGACATGAGCTTTAGACATAACAGTCCCTGAGCTTTTTAACCTCTGGGCTATAAATTTGTAGATATGCATCTATTCTGCTTGTGAAACTTTTCTTTTGGCAGACAGAAGAGTTCAGCATATACAAAGCAGTTTCCTGAGGTTTAAAATAATAAAAGTAAAGGTTGCAACAAAACTGATACTCTGCCAAAACTTCAAGAATTCATTAATTTCCCCCAATGACTTCTGTATTTGCTCAATTTCTAAATAATATCTTGAAAGAAGCAACTTATTATTTAATATATATATTTTTAATATCATGCAAAATACATTTTGCAGCAAGTAACCTAAGCTTTCGTTTTTAAGTACCTGAGCATTTGCTTTTTCTCTTGCTGCTGAATATCCTATTGATGTCAAAAACGTTTTCTTTGTACTCTATCTACTACTCACAGGCATGACTCTGAGTTGGGCACGGTCTTTGTCCTCTAGGAGCTGCACGTGGGTCATCAGCAGGGATGTGCTTGATTTACCTTTAAGAATCATAGAAAAGAAAAAGATCAGGAGAAAGATTGCTGTGGCAGAAATCAACTTTAAGATCTAGTAGGAGATTCTGATCTCCTGGTTGGCAGTCTTAAGGTGAATAAACAACTGGCCTTGACAAGACAAAAAAAAAAATTATCTAGGTATTGAGAAAACAATGATTTATTGGAGACAACAAGGAAGAGAAATGGAGGCAGAGAGAAACAAGCACACAGATATGAATCTTTGTTGGAAGTACAGATACAACAAAAGATAGCTAAGCCTCTAGGGGTACAATCCTACTCTATTGGTCACTAGAAAATCATGGTAACAGCTTTACAAAATAATTTACAATTTTTTCTGGAAATATCATGTAGCTATATGTCTACAAACTATTCTTACTTTAAAACACACACACACATACAACACATCTTATTGGTTGTTTCTCTTACTAATACAGTAATAAGAATTATTAAACTAGATGACATTAAATTACTAGACAATAATTTATAATAAAGATGGACTAGATTGAAGATAAAATGTTATATGGTTCACAACACATTCACGCAAGGTATAGATATATTAACCTAATTTTAATTTTATGGCCTGAATGAATGTTAGATTTCTTAATACAACCATTAAAAAGAAAAGGACTAGAAGAGGTAACTTAAGATAAATAGAGGTCATCATTAAAAGTTGATCAATATAAAGGATAGCAGAAAAGAAACAAAAGAAAATGCAGTGTGGGGCGGGGAGAAACAGAAATAGAAATGAATCCAAATCTATCTATAGTAAGCAGGCTAAATTTGCCCATTAAAAATAATGGGTTAGATTGGATAAAAACAAAAAAATTGTCCTGTGTGCTATATAAAATAAATGCATTTAAAACATCAAAACAAAGACATGTTTAAATTGAATGATGAAGTAATATATGCTGGGAAAATGCCAATCAAAGGAAAATTGGTAAAGCCATACGAATTTTAAGTTAAATGACAAGCTATTTCAATTTCAAGATAATGGAGTTTAAAACAAACAAACAAAAAAGTTTAGGGATAAGGATGGATATTATATTACGACAAAAGAAACTGCATCAGGTAAATAAACCAATTCAAAATGTTTACATGCTGTGACATAGTCAAACTATAAAAAGCAGTGAGATTAAAATAGATGTCATGTCCACAACATAACCACAAATATGGTTTGATATAGTCTAGCATTGAAATTCTTCAGAGAAAGTGGTTAGTCTTGCTACAGGGAGACGGAATAAAACATCTGTAGACCCAAAAGGCTTAAGGTAAGAACCATGGATTTCCAACTTGATGGGTCTGAGAGTCAGAGCAAGGAGAGTGTTCACTGACTCTGTGGAAAAGCAAACTTTCCTTTTTATTAGACTTGCAAGCAAGAGGTTAGAAACCTGGAACACAAAAGTCTCCCCAGTCTCTCCATTCCTCCCTGGCAATCAGACACAGAGGTAGGTCCTACATTCTTTCAGCAGCAGACTCAAGATATTCCCAGGAGAAAAATAATTCATTTATGGGATCTGGCCTCCACCCAGGAATACTCTTCTTCAGCACTTAGGATAAAATATAGTGGTGATGATTCCAGAAAAACCCAACTTCGTTACAAAGGAAGATTCTTGCTTCCTTTCTTCGCTTGAGATAATGTGAGCTGACTTCAGAGGTAGACTATCACGGTGGCTGAAAGTCCAGGCCTGGCTCTCAGGTGGTCATGGGTTCAAATTCAAATTACAACAAACATGCTATACAGTAACTCTGGACTTGACATCTATATGCCTCAGTGTCCACATTTATCAAACATAAGATGTCCTGTAAAAACAAGTAGAATAACATTTGTCAAAAACAATCACAGAGAGCCATTTATGCAAAGATGATGATGATGATAATGAAAATGAGGATAGTTGGGTAAGTCTCAAGCCCACTAAGATACCCCTTCCAGTTATTCACTTCCAAAGGCAATTCTTTAGTCCACAAACTGAGGACTGAGCCTTCTATCACTCTCTTCTTTTTACACACAACTAGGATGAGTGTCCTGTATCAAGTCAATTCATCCTCCTACTCTCATGATCTCTCTCTTTCACTACTTGGCACTGTCCTCTCTCACTGATGGAAGACAAAGAAGGTCATATTTTGATCACTGGAATTTACCCATTATGCCCCTTTACTGGTTAATAGCATCCGCCCTGCAGTTGCTGCAGGAGTTCTGGGTAATATTCAGTCCCTTTGCCAAAAGCAGTACTGAAACTTCATTGCTTTTGTCACCACATTCAGGTCATCTACCTTTCTCTCTTTTACAAAATTTGGGGGAAAAAGGCTGTTTGGGGCATGCTCCTGGTTCTGGACAACCTTCTCTGCTTCTATCTCTTGTCAGCAGAGCAAAAAACCTTCTTTAAGTCCCAGTGGGATGAAAACCAACATTTACTCTGATTCACATGAGAAACACGGTCAACTTAAGAAGATGGAGCAATTATATACTGTAGACATGTTTCTATATCTAAGTACCCTGTCAATTCCATTCCCTAATCCAAGTACAACATTCTGGTAGGGGTGGAAGAAATCAGTTTCTCCTATGGTACCTCAATCTATGATTCCAGCTCTCCATGGTACATGCCACCAATTGTCAGGGACAAGCTCCCGCACCTACCCCACCATGCCCTGAGTAGACTCCAACTAAATCCTCTGAGAAGCCTCTAGTTTCAGCAGACAAAGGGGAAGAACAATGACCAATTCTCCTAAGAGAAAAAAGCCAATGAATTTCTTCTGCAGAATCACATCTAAATATATTAAAGAGAATATTCACTGGTATAAAGTAAGGAGGAAGAAAAATTTATCCTGGCATATCTGCCTCAAGTTCTTTTGTGGATTTGCAATAAATCTGTGAATTTTTCAGCTCCTGTTCCTCCCTTTCTTCTCTTTTTTTTTTTTTTTTTTTTTTTTTTTTTTTTTTTTTTTTTTTTTTTTTTCATTGTCTTCATTTACTATTAAAGATCGTCACTTGGCTGACTGAAAAACAAACATTCCAGAAACAAAATCAACTACAGACAGTTGATTGACTTCCTATAAACACTACTCACTCTGGCTGTACTGTTCGTAGCATAGTCTAAGCACAAAAGTCAATTCAGTCTCAGCTGTTTCGATTTTCTTTTTATGCCAGCCTTCAGTAAGAGTATGAAGACAAGAGACCCTGCTTTCATTTCTTTTCTGCTGGATGTCATGGAATATATTCTCTTCCCATCGATCTTGGACACATGCCTACTTCTGCCTGTGTAGTTCTGATTTTCTCTCACTTGGTCATGAGTCAACTAACATGAATGACTGTTTTATTCGCAATTGTTTTGAGGCCCTGTAAGGAAGACATCTTTCCCCACACTGCTGGGCTTTCTCAATTATTAGCATGTAGACACATCACGGTCTGATTGTCTGCAGTTCCCCCCGAGGGGATGCTATGGGAGTAGCTAGATGGAAAGATGGAGGATGTAATCTTCTTGTAGTATACTGCCTCTTAGATCAGCGAGCAAGGTTATCCATTCACAGCCCTACCAAGCTGGAACTGAAATTCAGCATACTTCAAATCCCACAGCTGCAAAACCAGGTGAAAGGGAAAAACAGCAGGAGCAGCAATTGTGAACTTGCTGCCCTGCATGCTGTTGATATCACAGTGAAGCCTCTGATTAGCCAGAAGAGAAAAGGCAAGAAACAGATGCAGGACGAGCTTGCTTGAGGTCTTACTCCTCATCCATCAGTCTTTTTTCGGGGCACACACCAAACTCCACAAAGCTGACGAAAAGCAAGGCCCTTGTCTGCCCAGAAGCCTCAGTCGTCTGTGCAGACATTTTGAATCTGACTTTGTGTTTTGTGTCCAGTCAGACAGCAGGCAAGGTCTAGGGGGCTTTGGTCAATTGTTCTGGCACAAGCAACCCAGAGAGACACTGTTGAGAAGTGCTGGCCACCCCCACAGAACAGAGAAGGCTTCCCTGAGCTCCACTCCTGCTTCTCTCCTCTGCCCAGAGCTGATGGGGATTGTTAGAGGCAAGTATTGTGAATCTAATATCCATTAAATCTGAGATTTATCAGAACAATAATAGCCACAATTTTCAATTAAAGATAAAGAAACCAGCTAATCGGCTTCCAAATAGCAAGATGCCAAATTAATCACTATTTTGATTAACATCTGGATAGCACGGTGTAGACAACACACAGTATCTCATTTAGCCTTTGGAACACTTCTGAGGAATAATGATGACCGTGCACTTCTGAGACACCAGCACCCTAGCTAAACTAAACGTTCAGGATCAGCTAGCAAATGGCAAAGCTCAAATTAGAAGCCCAGTCTTCGAGGTCCTAGCTCATTATTTTTCTGCCTGAATTCAGTTTTCACTCTTGGGAAATTGTTACACTTACTTCTAAAGTTCCTCACACATTCTACCCCCTTTCACTCTCTCACAACTCTGTACCATATGCACTGTTGTTGTGTTGACTTTCACAGATGAGAATTTTTTATAAGGATATAGGGAGTTGATTAAATCCTTCAACTAAATAATGGCTGTGATCCAGGTCTCCTGAGGTTCCAATCCAACATTATTTAGGCATTTTGACCTCAGCCATCCAACAATGACCCCAGTACAGGCTGGCTAATAATTTCTGGCCATCACTGGAGCCAGGCTATCCGGAGAGACCACGATACCATCTTTGGCATCTGCTCATGAGACTTGGAGTGATGGTGCTGACACATGTTGAATGCCTTTTTCAATTTCTAATGGTTCTTGCGCTTCATATTAGGCATAATTATTAACCTTTCTGCTCTGCTGCTCAAACCTGCCACCCTGCCAGGGTTAGCCCATAGTTCCTATTTCACATCTTTCCTCAAACGCATTTAGACTTGACTTCTCAAAGGACTTGAAAGTTGTGGTGAAAGGAAGAGGAAACCTTGATATTCTATGGAACCTGGGAGTTGGGCAGAGATTAGAAAGTATAGATTTGCAGGCTCCGTTTAGTGTATTTTTACAGTTAAAGCAGTGAGTGACCTCACATCTAAAGAGCTGATGATGAATCCTCATTATTTCTAATTGGAAAATTTCTCTGGTGACATAGCATCAGTTGCCCCCATGGTTAGGAAAAAGAAAGTGCCTTATTGACATCAGACAAGGTCCAACACTCCCCCACCCCCGACCCCCATCCCCTCCAAAGACCAAACAAAATGGCAACCAGTTGCTGCAAATCCCAGGTGACCCCAGTGCTGGATGGATGGAGGATGCAGGTGCAGATTGAAACAGGAGCCTGCTCACCAGGGACTGACTGAGAAGAAACCAGCCGTGCTGCATCTCGTTTTTCTCTCCAGCCTGAGGTACTTCCCTTTCAAGAGAACACCTGCTCCGCCCCAGGCCAGATGGCGTGTTCTCCAAGTCAGCATCATGTAGTGTGAGTGGTCTAAGCACTAAGGACTTCGTTCTTGGGAAAGAAATGTATTTCTTTCTTCACTGGGCTTTTATTATATTTTTTCTACTGGATGATATCCCAGCTATTAACTCTAACTGAAGAAATCTGGGTGGAGAACAGGAAAATATAAAAAAAGCTTTGAGGCAGGGAATCATTTACAGCAAGCAGTGAAATACAGCTTCAATTTTGAGACCTCCCCCTCGTGGGGCCCCAAGAATTCTCAACCTTGGAAGCCACACCCAATCCATATAACACAGATATTTTAAATGCAGCCATGCTCCCCGTTGAAAGTAACTTTATATATAAGCAACCATGAAAGAGTTTATTATTCAAGATTTGATCTTGGTCATTTTGGAGGTCTTTGTATTTTGGATGCAATCAGATTTTTTTTTTTTCAAGACTTAGCCTCCTTGGTAAGCCTGTGAGAATCCCCAAGGCCTTCCACACTGTGCCCATGGTGTGCTATGGGTGTGCCAAACTGATTGAGAGGCGCGAGTGCAAATAGGCCATGGAGGCAGAAGTAGATGAGGCATGAAAGAGGCAGGAAACAGCTGTAATAGACCCCTGGTGGTGGCAGCCACAAGGTCTGAAAGTAGCCACTTATGACACTCAAGGAGAACAAGCACTGAAGTAGGCTAAGAGTCAATGTGGTGCCCAGTATATCATATCTAAGCAGAGGTAGAGGACAAAGTCTTATTGGAAGGAAAAGAAGACAATGAAAGTTCTCTTCACTGTGCATTCCTCCCTTTTGAAATCTCTTTTCTCCTTCCTATGCAAATAGAGGAAGTAGAAATAGTAGGCCTTCTCCCACAGTAAACAGTGGGAAAACCGTGGGTAAAAACCTTTCGCTTGGAAAACCTAAAATCTTCAGGAGGGAACTCCAATGGAGAGTTAGTTATAATCTTACCACCTATTACCAAGTTTTGATGAGGAAGTGATGTCACACTTCTTTTTTATTCCCAAATCACTATGACATAAGTTCCCATGATCCCAGTTCCCGGAATCTAGGTGTAGATCTACTTAGCAGTTTCTAGGAATGCTCACTAATTTCTGCCTGAGTGTAAGTCCCCAGATTACTGTACTAGAGCTCTCTGTCACCCTGCCAAGCTGTTGCCTTTCCTAACCCCACCCTCAAGAGAGGTTCTTCTACTGGACTCAGCTGTCTCTTGCTGGTGTCTGCTGCCAGAAGTCCCATCCTGGCCTTAGGGAAGGCACAATGTTCTCCTTTTGGATAATCCTTTGGAAACATGGACCAGGACTCCTCAGTCCCCAGAGATAAGCTTGTAACTTTTAATAAGACTCTATTGAAAGTTGGGGGATACATGAAAAATAATAGAATTATTTATAGTTGTTCCTAGAATTGGCCACCTCAAGAGTCCATAGGCCTAAATTGACCTCAGAGACTCTTACAAAGCCAGCTCCCTTCTGGTTCATACCCCATCTCTACACACACCAATGTCCATCCTCAGAATTAGGGCCCAATGAGCTGCTGGCCTTAGAAAAACAAAGCAACATCCTTTTCTCTCAAGTCCAAGCCTGTGTAAGTTTTATTTGAGAAATAACCTTTTTCTAGGATGTTTGGCTCTGGGAGTAACCATTGGAGTTGGATATTTGTATATTTATGCAAGTTGTATATTCATGCAAGTGTTTGGTTTAATATCAAAAACTAAGCCAAACACTCAGCAAGAATCTGTAAGTTGGATTTTTCCAAGAGTAAATTCATCACACTGACTAAGACCATAAGGGGAACAACAGCAATTCATTCCAGCATGTAAAACATCACTTACTTAAGTTCTTGATCTTACTTCCAATAAGTGGTAAGGAGATTAAGCCCGTGTATCACCTGTGCATTAATGAGGTTCCTACTTCTGATTTCCTGCAAGTGATTGAATTTTATATATATATTCATATGTATGTTTACATATGTGTAAGCGTATATATGTATATGTATAAACAATGAATATATACATATGTACAATGAAAAACAAACACATACCCACACACATACCTTCCCCAAAACACAAATTATAATTTCCAATATAGGGTAATATAATTCCAACTATTGGAAGACAACATATCTAATCTTACAGAGGCAAAATTCTGCCAATAACTAAACAATATATTTAATGGTTGAGTATATACTTTAGGTTATATGAAAGAAAGTATTCAGGGTTTTTCAAAAAAATCAGGGAAAAAAAAGAACAGTTTGAGTAAGAGGGCTAACTCAAGCTGCTTTACCCAAATAATAAAGTCAGGCTACTTTGAAAACAGATTACATTCTCTACTCTAAAAAACATATATATTTGTAAATTTTTAGTCGACTTTTTTATTTTCCATCGACAAAAATCTTGATGTCAAATTCTTCCACTGGAAACATTATTATAGAGTAGGCCACTCAATCCAGATCTATTGCAGGCCTTACAGGGAACCTCTCTACATGAATTCACTTTTCAATACCTCCCCTTACTGAGAAAGTTAATGTATAGAAGGCTAAGATAAGGAGTGGACCTAAAAGAGACGGAATCAGGCAAGACCTTAGTCTAGAGGGACAAAGGAACCCTCTCAGCCCACATGCTATCCTGCCTAAGATACACCAACAAAGCAGATCATAGAATTATCTTAGGACAAACCTGTAACTCACTACATAGAAATTGAATCAGAAAACTATTTAGTGGCCATACGTTTCAGGAACATGAAGAAATGACTGGTAGTGGGTTGGCAATTAGGGATACTAAACAAATGTCTTCCTTTGGGAACTAACTGGTGGGTAGAACTGAAATAGAAACAAAACACGAAGACACTCAACTGCAAAATTTAGCTCTACCAATTGTAAAAGACAGGCACAGGTAAGCAGAATGTCTTCAACAATGTTACATCAAGAGTCTAAGTCCTAAAAATGCTGATAGCAATGCCACAGTAAAGTATGTACTGGTGTCTAGCAAACTGTCAGAAAAATAACAAGACTATGTTTAAAACCTTCTACTTTATTTGCTTCAATACAAGAAGATAGCCCTTTGGGAAGAAATGCAGGAAGGAGGGAGAGTAGGTATAGTGGCTTTGCAATGTGTCAAATGAGCCAGCTGAACTACAATCCTCAGAATGCCCTGCTCTACAAGAAGGGTGGGCTTGATGGACAGGCAAACAGGGCAATTGCACAAAGACCTGTGCTCAGAAAGGGGAACCCATGCTAGGGTTTAATGATATATGTTGAAATTCTTATTAGCTTTATCTATACGGTTACCAGGCAAATTGGATTGTTCAAGATTGTCCTGGTTTAGCAACGTTGTCCCAGTGGGGACCATCCAGTTTGAAAATGTCGCAGTTTCAATCACTATTGCTAAAAGTTCATTTGGGCAAACACACACCCAACAAACTAGCTCAAAAGGGCCTGACAGTTTTTCTCATCTGGGGTTTTACACCTTTGCAATTAACATTGTTTTCTTTGGCCATCACCACACACTCCAGATAAGACAGCCATTCCAACTCTATTTTACAGACATAAGTGAGCTATCAGAAGTTAAATATCTTGATGTCGATGTCATACAATTAGAAAGTGGTAGAGCTGGAACAGTTCTTCTAATACCGTTTCCAGTGCACTCCCACTGACCTGGAGTGTCTCTTCCAAATATAGAATGGTAACATTGCTTATGAAGCTCAAATCTTCTGTGGAATCAGATCCATTTCAATCAGGAGATAAGGTCTCTGGTTCTCAGTTATGTAATTATATTTTTGTTCCCTTAACATAAATAAGCAAACTATTAGTTATTCAGTTCACAACTTTTCACCCATCTCCACTACCCATACCCTTATCTTGGATCAGAAAGTACTAAAAACTCTCACACAGCACTCAACAATCAAGCTTTCAACCTCGGAAAATGAAAAAGACAACCCCAAAGAACTGCAGGTGTCTCTAAACCTCAAGTTACTCGCCGGTACTTGGCAATGCTCATAGGCATAAGTCTTGTGGGTAACTGTGATGTAAGCAGTTCTCATTACTATAATTCATGCATGCTATCCATGTGAGGTTTGGCTATTGTTTCAATGTTATAAAAATTCAGTTATATTCAAAACAAACCATCAAAATACCACAAAAGACTACAAAAGTGAGACTTTACTTTTCTAATTTTACTAACCACAGAAATGAGAAATACATCATTTTATTAAAGCCTTTGAGCTATATCCAAATAAAGTAATGAATATACTCTCACTGTGCAAATTCCAAAGAAAATGCAAATTTGCACTATTTTTCAACAATTACAAAATCAGCCCAAATAAGGTTTTAGGTTATTACAGTCTTTCTCAGGGAAGAAAGAAACAGTTGAAATTACAAAGGAAAGAACCAAAGTTCTTTCTAATGAATTTCTGTTCCTCTGGTCTCCATAACCATGAGCAAGTGTACTCTCTGAAGGACGAGTTCCACTGTGCCCACCACCCACATTACACCTGGACAGAACGAATCTTCCCAAGATTCTCAGGCAAGGAGTCACCTGGACCAGACCCTCTGGAGACCCTGAAACCAGCTGGCCTGCTCCTCTGAGTTGTTCTAGCTCATGTTCACACATGAGCCTCCTTAGAAGATGAAGATGGCTTCATTCCTCGGATATCAAGCGGAGGAAGCACAAAAGTGCACAAAGGGGCCCTCATTCACTCATTAAGACAGCACATGTCAAGAGTTACTTCGTGCCTGACATTGTGCTTGGCCTGGGGACACAGTAGTGAAAAAAGAAAAATGTGTGTTCCCTCATGGGGTTTACAGTCTAGTGCAGAATGTAGATGTTACTACCAATCATGCAAATAAATGTGCCAACAGACGTAGGTGCTGGGAAGAATAGGTTTATACTGCCAGGAGAAATATAACAGAAACATAACCTCCTTCAGGAGTTCAGACAGATCATTTTAAAAGAAGTAACATTTGTGGCAATGCTGAAGGTGAAACAGACAAAGAAATGAGAATTTCTAGAAGAAGGAACACAAGCCTTAGAGTGCATTTCCCGGTGGGAAGGGCCAGGTAGGAAAAACAGTAAATTCTGGACTAAGAAGATTGGGCCCAGGCACAGCAGGAGGGGAGCCTGAGGGAGAAATGTCAAGGGAGGAAATAAAATACAGAGACTTGAGAACAACTTTTACCCACAGCAGTACTGTGCCTCAGACTACAGTTCATTCATAAGTAAACAGTGTATGTGGGGGCAGGGGAGGGGTAAGAAGAGGTGTGAGGGGAGACAGGCAGGGACTCTCTCCTGTAAGGCAACAGAAAGTCTCAGGCACATTTATGCTACTGCCCCCAAATACCCCTTTCCAGTTTCCAGTGCTGTCTTTCTCCTTCCCCACAGTCTCTTTCACTCTCCAGCACCTTCCTGCTGCTCAGGCCTGCCCTTCCCACATCACTACCTGCATTCACACACCAGTTCACCAGCAGGGTATCAGGAGGGAAATGTAATTATCTCATGTAGGTAATGAACTCTGAGACATGTCCATGGCTAATAGGTACGTTGCGCTGAAAGCTTACCAACTCTGAGTTTCCTGCAGGAAAGCTAAGTTTGTGAGGAGAGGAAGCTTCCACACGTATTTGAAGAACTGAGAGCAGCAAGTTTTTATAGGCCTTTGGGAAGATGGCCTCCCTCAATTCCGTATCAATCAACTAAAGGTTTCAGGAAACGAAAAGCAGAAGGTGTGAGGTACCTAGCTAGCCATGAGCACTGGGTTCAAGGCCAGAAACAAAGCAAGCCCATCTTGTTAAGGAATACCTGCTGACTATGAGTACTGAGTCAGTTAAGCCCTCTCAAGGCCAAATACGTTTTTCAAGGCCCGGGACCTTCCCGAGCACTGCCAGTTGGACATGAGATGGGGAAACAAGGACAGAGATAAACTACCAGAACTAACGAAAGCCTGAGGGAGAACAAGTAGGGAACACAAAGCCCTGACTGCTCTACCTGCCTGGGGCCAGCCCATCCTCCTCTCTGAGGACATACCATTTCTTTAATAGACCTGTCACTTCCTTGAAGGATAACCTGCTGTCCTGTCTGAGAGTGTGCTTTACTTTTGTTTTGTACTTGCACTTCACTTTGCTCGGCCAATAAAATTTCACAACCTGTTTAACCCTATCTGAGTCCCGATGAGTCCGTGACAAGCCATGAATGACTCAGGGCAAATCATTGCTCCAGGAGCACAAGAACCCAAAGGCTAGACTGACCCTCAAGGTAACAGAGGTAGAGATGGATGAAAAATCAGTCCACGAGAATGATCCCTGCCTCTTCCTCCAGATATGGAGCGCAGGTGGAGCTCCATGGGAAGTCCTGAAAGTCATTATGAAGAATCAGAAGCACTCTCCTGAAGGCAAGCAACAAAGAAGTACTGAAATCAAATAGGAAATCTATCGCCACTCCTTAGAGCAGGTACTCAAATCTTCAAAGTTTTTCTTCTGGTCTGTTATTTGGTCAAAACTAGTATACTGAGAAAAAAAATGTATGTGTATGTGTACATCTTTTTTCCAAGACTGCTAACCCTTTAAAAACTCAGCAAAATGCCAAAGCTTTTTGGCTAACAAATACCACGTGTCAACACTATTCTAAGTAAAAATTATCTTTGATACTCTCAAAATTCTATGAGATCACTCCTATCATTTTCTCCCTTTTAAAGAGGAAACTGAGGCACAGAAATGTAACTTCCCCCAAGAATAAAAAGTTTTATGATTCAACATCTAAAGAAAGATGTTTTCCCTTGCCTCAAAAGTTTAAAAATATATTTGATGCATTTTAAATGACTACCTATTTTGCAGGAAATCAAATAAAATTCAAGAGATTCATTAATCCAACATGTGATATTTTGAAACTATCAAATGAACTATAAAAATTTGGTTTTCAAAAAAAATTCCAAGTAGGATACATTTAAAATAATTGTTTGATGTAAATATTCTGCACCTTTGGGTAACGCATGGGTTGTCATTTGTCTCATTGTTCGCCCTTACCTGGGAGAATTTAAAAGTAATGGCAGTGGAGTGATGGTCCATAAAAGGATGTATTAGTTTGCTAAGGTGCCACAACAAAGACTAAACATTGGTGACTGCAACAAGAGAAACGTATGTGTTTATAGCCCTGGGTGCTGCAAGGTCAAGATCAAGATATTGTCAGTGTTGGTCTCTTATGAGACCTCACTCTTTGACTTGTACATTACCAACCTTTCCATGGATCCTTACACAGTCTTCCTTCTGCACCTATCTGTTCAGAATTCCTCTTCTCATTCTGACACTGATCATAATGGTCTAGGGCCCAACCAAATGACTTCACGTTAACTTATCTCTTTAAAGATGCCATCCCCAAATGCAGTCACATTCTAAGGTCCTGGGGGTTAGGATGTCAACATATGAAAATAAAAGAGACAAAATTCAGTCAGGAAATCATTTAATTGGACAGGAATACACTAAAGGAGTTAGGAGAGCAACCCAGTTAGAAACCGACCACTAGGTACTGGGTCCCTGATGGGACTGAATGCAAAGAGTGGGAGAAAAAATGCTCAAAACAGTCACTATTCTCCAAATGGGAAAAACGCTTCATAGCTACAACTAATATATACTCGAGAGGATAGAATTTGCTGACTTATGCTCTTTCCCCTAATTATGGCCGTAGATCATTATGTGATTCTCTTGAATTAAGTGAGAGTTCAAAGAGGAAGATATATACTACAGGTGAGGTTCAAAATTAATGAGACCAGTTTTACCTCTCAGGCTTTTAAAGGCTATCGCTTGATTACATGGGCAAAAACCAAGCCTGGTGATCATGCCTGAATTGTTAACATATTTCTGTTCAGAAAGAAATGCAGCATGGTTTGTCTAACAAAAGCAAAATAAGGATTAATTCTGAAAGTCAGAAAGCTGTGGGTTATTTTATTTGCTTTTTATGTTAGTCATTTTTACTTTCAGTGCTCAGGTCTTCTCTTTGTCAATTTACTTTTCATGGAATATGTTTTACTTTTATAATTGAAAAGTAAATTTTTAAACAATTACCGTAACTTTCTAAAAGTTCCCTTTTTGGGAGAAAGTTTTTAGCTTTTGTTGTTTTGATTTGCTTAGTAATTTTTACTTCCTTTTATTAAATAAGTATAATCCTAAACAGGGAGAAATGAATTTTTTGGAGAGTGAGTCACATGTTCCCATTATAACTTCAGAGGAAGATCTATAAAGGGAATAATTTGGGGGGCACAAATAATATGAACTTCTTTCTGCAAATCTTTCTCTTGCTAGTGCAAAGAAATCTATTTGAAAAAGAAAGAAATTCCAAGAAAATTTTATTTTTAAAGAACTGATTTTGGAGCTTTTCACACAAAAGGGAGGGGGGTGGCCACAGGTTATATTTGTTACCTGTGCCTGAGGAAGACTTGATATCTCAATATATGGACTAGTAAAATCAATAATAAAAAGACAAAAATCCAATAAAAATGGAATAAAGCCTGAAAGAGTCAGTTCGCCCAAAGAAAATATACAAATGGACAATAAGTACATAATGATATATTGTGCTTATAGCTTGAAGAATCTCATTCATCTCAAATAGGTACAAATTAAAACCACAATAATTTAAGCATGCCCTGGTGGTCAGGCACTAAGCCTTTGGCTCAAATATAGTCTTTAAGCCCAAGGACCCAGGTTTGAGACCTGGGGCAGAGCAACCAAAATGATCAAATAAATGTATAAAATGTTTTGTCTTCCTCCCTTTTCTCCCTGACTTTCACACACACACACACACGCACATGCACACATGTGCACCTGTGCACGCATACCCCCTACCATTTATACCCACTGGAATAGCTAAATTTTAAAATATGTACAATACCTGATTGGCAAGGTTATGGAACAACTAAAATTTGCAAACACTAATGATGTGAAAGATATACAACCACTTTAGAAAACTGTGTGGCAGTGTCTTATTAAAATAAGTATTCCTCTACCTTATGATCCAGCAATTCTAATCCTAGTTATTTACACAGACAAGATTAGAAAAAAAAAAACTTTGTCTGTAGAAGACGTGTATAATAGTAGCAGCTTCATTCAGTATTTTCAAACTTGAAACAACCCAAATGTCCAATAATAGGAAAAATAATTTGTATCTTTAGACAATATAATACTCCACAGAATAGTAAAGAATAAACTACTGATGTGTATAATAATGTGGATGCATGTCAAAAACAGTTCACTGTTTGAAAGAAGCCAGATGCAGAAACTGCATCCTGCTTGATTCCAGTTGTGTGACCCAAGAACCAGCAAAGCTGAACTATGGAATAATCTGACCCCGGTGTCTTTGGGTGAGGAAGGACTGACTGAAAGAAGGCAAGACACTTTCTAGGGTGGTAGATGTGCAGATGCATAATTTTTATCAGAATTCATTTAATTAGATATTTAAGATCTGTGATTTTTATGGCATATAAATTTTACTTCCATAAAAATGTGAAGAGTTCTTAAGCAATGACTTTGAAGTTTTTCAATATTTCATACATTCCCTGTTCCACTATTTGTTACAACTTGGCTGGCTTGCCCTCTGGCAGCTCACATGCCCCCTGTAGGTGGTGATGCAGTCTTTCCAGGGAGGTCAAGTGGGAATGGGAATGGTATCAGAGAGCCCTCCCTGGGGCCAAGCCTTTTCTCTTTGCAAGGTCTTACACAAAACGGCATGTGCAAAGAGGTTAAACTCTACGACATCCTTTTCCATTAGCAACAAGTGCTCCTAGCAAGCAGTAACGTGGTGAAGTGGAAAGAACAGAGACCAACGAGCCATTCAGACTGGAGTTTAGGTCCCAGCTCAAAAATATGCCAGCTTTGTCAATTTAGTATCTCCGTGCCTCTTTTCCTTCACTTGTAGAACTCTGTATTATGAGGATCAGAGACCATGTAAATGTCTTTTTATTAATGCCTTATACATGTAGACCCTTAATTAAGAATACCACTTGTCAATCAACTCCTTGGAAGTTGAGGACTCTGACTCTTGGGCACACCATAGGAGTTCAATAGATATTTAATAAATGAATGCTTAGAAGTTACATACTGAGGAATTCAATTTTCTTAAATTCCTATCAGAAAATACCAAGGGATGTAACCATGACAATGCAGGAGGGATGATACATAAGCAAGTATATTTTTACCAATATATCACTCCACCTCTGCATACATCCTACCCTCCACCTGAAATGTTTGATATCAGATGTATTATAGAATTCAGTATTTTTCTGGGCTTTGTCTATTTATTTGTTTCTTTTCATTATATTCCACATAACAGTGAAACCGTCCTGTATTTCTGTTTTTCTTTCTGACTTATTTCATGTAACATGATCCCTTCCAATTCCATCCAGATTGTTGCAAGGGCACAATTTCTTTTTCTTTTCTTTCTTTTTTTTTTTAGTAGCTGCATGGAATTCCATTGAGTATATATACCACAGCTTCTATATCCAGTCATCTGTTGTCAGGCCTTATGTTGTTTCCAAGTCTTGGCTATTGTGAGCTGTGCTGCTCTGAACACTGAAGTGCAGATATTTTTCTGATTAGAGATTTTGTATCCTCTGGGTATATGCCCAAGAGTGGGACTGCGGATCAAATGGTAGATTCATCTTTATTTGTTTGAGGAATCTCCATACTGTTTTCTAAAGAGGGTGCACCCATTTATATTCCCACCAGCAGTGTGGGAGGGTTCATTTTCCTCCAGACCCCCTCCATCACCTGCTGTTTCCAGTTTTTTCTTTTATATAGTCCATTCTCACTGGTGTGAGTTGGTATCTCATTGTTGTTTTTATTTGCATTTTTCTGATGACAAGTGATGTACAACATTTTTTCAGGTATCTGTGTCTTCTTCAGATAGGTATCTATTCAGTTCTTTTGTCCATTTTTTGAATGGGTCATTGTTTTTTAATGTTGAGGTATATGAGCTCTTAGTTTATTTTGGAGATTAAGATCTTTTCTGATGTATGTTGTGTGAATACCTTCTCCAATTCCATGGGTTATCTTTTTGTTTTAGTGGTGGTTTCTTTTGCTGTGCAGAAGCTCTTCAGCTTGATGTAGTCTCAACTACTTAGTTGCACTTTGGCCTCTTTCCATAGTTATCCCTTTCCCAAAGATCTCTTAGAGATTGAGGCTGTGGAGTGTTTATCCCACATTGTCTTCTAGGTATTTTATGGTTTCAATTCTTATACCCAGGTCTTTGATCCAACATGAGTTAACTTTTGTGTATGACAATAATAATTAATCTAGTTTTTTTTTTTATTTTCTTATTTTTTTTAATAGATGTCTTCCCATTTTTCCCAGCATCATTTGTTAAATAGACTTTCCTTACACCATTGCATGCTCTTGGCAGCTCTAGCATCGATTAACTGTCCATATATGTATGGTTTTATTTCTGGGCCCTCAATATGATTCCACTCATCAGTGTGTCTGTTTTTGTTCCAATACCAAATTGTTTTGATGATAATCACTCAGTGATATAGTTTGAAGTCTGGTAATGTGATTCTCCCATTGTTCTTTTTTTCCCTTAAGATAGCTGTGGCTATTCGAGGTCTTTTGTGCTTCTATCCACACTTCAGTATTGTTTGTTCCATATTCTGGAACAGATAAGAATGTCCCTGGGATTTTTGATAGGAATTATATCAAACTTACATATCGCTTTGGGTAGAATGGCCATTTTTACTATGTTAATTCTACGATGTTAAGATGGAATACTTTTCCTTCTTCTTTGTGTCTTCTTCCATTTCTTTTGTTAAGTTCCTGTAGTTTTATTTATAGAGGTCTTTCACCTCCTCTTTTAAGCTAATTCCCAAGTATTTGATCTTTCTTGGTACTATTCTGAAAGGAATCCCTTAATTTTTCCCCCTCTACTTCATTGTATCTAGGAATGCTACTGATTTTTGTGTGTTAACTTTATAGCCTGCTACTTTGCTGTATTCATTTATTTATAGTTTCAAGCAGTTTTTTTCATGGAGCCTTTAGGGTTTTCTAGGTATCATATCATATCATCTGCAAATAAAAAGTTCTATTTATTCTTTACCAATTTGAATTCCTTTACTGTGCTTTCCTTTCCTTGTTTCTCTGGTCAAGACTTCGAGAACTGCGTTGAATAGTATTGATGATAGGGGGCAATCTTGTCTTGTTTCAGATTTTAAAGGAAAGGCTCTCAATTTTTCACCATTTATTATGATGTTGGCTGTGGGTTTGTCATACATTGCTTTTATTATGTTGAGGTATGTTCCTTCTACTCCTATTTTGGTGAGGGCTTTTATAATGAATGGGTATTGAATCTCATCAATGCAAAAATCGGAAATGAAAGAGGTGAGATTACAACTGACAGCACAGAACCACAAAGATTGTGAGGACTATTATGAAAATTTATATGCTAAAAAATTCATCAATCATGAAGAAATGGACAGATTTCTAGGGTCCTGCAACTTCCCAAAATTCAACCAGCAGGACACAGACAACTTAAACAGCCCACTTGCAAGCACAGAAATTGAAGCAGTAATAAAAAATCTCCCTAAAGACAGAAGCTCATGTCCAGATGGCTTCACTCTGAATGCTATCAAACATTCAAGAAGACTTAACCCCCATCCTCCTTTTTTTAAAAAGTAATAGTTATTATTTCTTTAGTTCACAATTCTAAATTCCATTTAGGATATTGAAATCCTCCTTAAACTTTTCCACAGAGTTGAAGAAGAGGGAAAACTCCCAAATATATGCTATGAGGTCAATATTACCCTAACTCCAAAATGAGACAAAGACAGCACCAATAAAGAAAACTATAGACATTATCGATAATGAATATAGATGCAAAAATCCTCAAAAAAAAAAAATCCTGGTGATTAGAATTCAACAGCACATCAAAAAATTATACACCACAATTACATGAGCTTTATTACAGGGATGCAAGAATAGTTTGACATAGGCAAATCAATGTCATTCACCACATCACCAAACTGAAAATGAAAAACCATACGATCATATAGATGCAGAAAAGTCATTTGACAAGATTCAGCATATTAATATTTTTTACAGCAAAACTTACAAATATTTACATCGAATGAAATAAGAAAAAATAGTCTCATATCATTTAGGTTCAGTTTTGCCACCAAATAAATTATTTAAAAAATAACAGAATAACAACTACTTAGTTTTAAAAGTTGCTAGGACTACAGAATTGTTAGGGGGTCTTATAATAGCTAATATTAGGTAGCGCTTACAGCTCACCAGGCGCTCTGGTTTAAGAACTTTATATATATTCAACCCATTGACTTTTCACAACAAGCCTTGAGGTTGGTATTATTGCTGGTCATGTTCCCATTCAGCAGGCAAGAAATCTGAGGCACAGGCTACATAATCTGCCCAAGGTCCACACTCTACCCAAGAGTCTGTATTCTTACTAATTCTTCCGGATTGCCTCAACTCAACTTTTTCTGTATGTGAAATAGCTGAGCTTTGAAGAAGTATCTGCCATCATTCCCCCAAGTTTCAAAATTACTAAGGAAAATTGGTATTGAGTTTTCTATCCTTGTAATGTTCCCTCCACTTGGAAAAACTGAAGCTTGTTGGAGTGACTTTAAAAGATCCTCTCTCCTTGACGAAACACACAAAAGAAGATATTCTAATTTGCCTGAGACAATCAAACTAAGCAACACTTCATTCTTTCTTCTTTTTCCAATTTCAAACAGAACATGAATAGAAGAGCATGCTCACAAAAGGTTCAGCCCGCAGTCTGAGTGGTAGAAGAGAAGCCAAAAGCCTGCAAAGCAAAACAACCTTCTTTCAGCAGCCACAAGGTCATTAAAAAACACATTCAGATTTATGGACAGCCAGTCATCTTATCTAAGAAAAACAGTATAAAAAGCTCACAGCTCTGAGAGGGAAAGAGTAGACCCTACTTTACAGAAGAGAGGAAAGCTCAGGTATCAATCATGTAGCCCGCCCAGTGTGAGCAGCTTCTAACCAATGAAAGTGAAGAACATTTGCTCACCAGAAGGTCAGTTTCCAAGTCCAAGGGAAAGTTTTAGGGGCCACATATTGGAGAGTTTGCCTCAGAATGTGTCCTATGTTTAACCTTGGGCGCAGCATGCCCATGAATCAAGGTAGGTGGTAAAGAGCAATTCGTCTAGCAGCTGATCGGTGTCATTGTGCTGAACCCTTTCAGGAAAACATCTCAACTTGACCGATGCTTCAACACCAGGTTTGCGTCTCACAGAAAATACCAAGCTCGAGGATACACCCTTGGGAGTTCACATATCCCTTCAATCACTCAGTATTTACCAGGAGTCTGCACTTTGTGCTACAATCTGTGCTTGGGAACACTTACCAAAAGAAACCCAATTTCCTCCCTACGAATGGTTTAAATTCTTAATTGGGGTGATTAAAAAAAAAAGTAATCACATCAGGGACAGAAAATATATACAAATGCAAGTGTATTTCTCTGTTTCTGTTTCTCTCATGTACACACAACTCAAATTACAATCTTCATTTCAACCTTGCTGAACTCTCAGAAAATAACTAAACGTACTTAGGTCAAGTGTTTCCAAACTGTAATGTTTTGCAAAGACAATTTCCCACTGCTTGTACTGTCTCAACACATAATGGAAAGCAATGTATTTTCGTAAGTATGTATGTATGTGTATTTGTGCATATATTTATATATATGTGTGTGTACATATATATACATACACATATATATACACACAAACAGAAACAGAGATCTTACTCAATAACTAATTGCTAAATTAAAATCTTACCCAGTTTTACCAAACCTAGATAGTTCTCATGAATCCAAGAATAATTCACTAATCACCAATGACTTGTGCTTTTGTGATTTTGAAAAACGGACTCCTCCACACAGCCTACACTTCTTCCTGTGGGAAAGCTTTTGGCTACACAATCATAACTTCCTAAGCAAATCACTGATGTCCACAAAATGCTAGTTTGCTACTGTATAGGTTACCTCGTTTATAATACTGGTCTGGCCCTCAATATAATGCCATCCCAAGATTCTCTGTTGTCTCAGACATGCTTTGAAGTGGATGGTGGAGAGGCAATGAGACATGAAGACAAGTAAACTGGGTAAGAAACAAAACAAGGGTTGCAGAGAGGAAGAGGAAGTTGCCAGCTCCCCACACTCAACCCCACCTCAGGCCAGGAGGTCAACTTCCACCTTGAAGAATTCAGCCATTATAGCATTTCAGGCTGATGGAAATAAAGAAAGTTTCCTTATCTCACTCTGAGGTGACCCAACCCTCTTTCATTGTTTCACAGCAATGCTAACCAGACATACATAAATTGATATGAAATGTCAGGGCATGAACTTCACGTTCTCACAATGTGCTAGGTACCTAGTCAGAGTAAACAATTTAAAAATAGAGAATACACTTTTTAATCTTTATCAACTATAACCAGTTCTTATCCCCTCTAGCCTCTAAGTCAAAGGAGCTGAAATCAACCCTTTTTAAGGGGACAAGTAAAAAAGAGCCCAAGACTCCATCCTATGTCCAGCAAAATCCGAAACAAAAACTAATTTCTTTCACTTCTCTGTTTAACATTTTTAGAATCTTTTCCTCTTGGGTTCCTTCCCTTTGCAAAACAAATATTCATTATAATGCAACAAATGTGGCATGCCCTGGTGGACCAGCAGTTGGGTGTAGTCCACTGACATCCCGTGGTCCAGGATTTGCATCCCAGGGCTGATGGGAACAACCAAGATGAGCAATTAAATAAAATAAATAATAGTGCTTCTTCTCTCCTCCTGCCTGCCCGCCCCTACTTGCCTTCATTCCTGCCTACATTTTTCCTTTAACAAAACAAAAACAAAGACAAAAACTCAATAAATGCTTGTTTATCGGGTCTCCACTTAGTGAGGAAGACAGGCTTCCAACAGGGATGCTCAGACCTTCTGTGACTCACTATGGTTAACATCAACAAACTGGAAGAGGTTTGAAATCAGTCCCCTTAAGAAAAGCAAACTACAGTGAATGATGTTTCCACTGAAAAGAATTATGACATTCATCTGTCAAGAGTGCTTTCCACTAACAGATAGCAATAGGTCACCTCTCAAAGCCAGCATGTGAAAGAACTGCTCTATTAAGAACAGCAAATGCTAAATTGTCGTTGCTGTGAGCAATACTCAAAATATGAATAACCTTATCTGAGAAGAACTGCTCAACTAAGATCCTGTAAATCAAACCTTTCACAAATGAAAGTGACTATTCACACATGATTAGTTTCTGCTGTATTATATAGTATCCTTGCAAGACTGGTTAGCTAACACTGCTTTCTAACATTATTCACAACTTGGACTGTAAAGATAATGATATTTATACTGCCACATAGGGTAAATGAGATGATACAAATAGGCAACAGGCATGAAGTCCCTGGCTACCCAGGGTCCCCTGAGTGCAATGAGGGCTTGGGGACCAGTATCTGCTTTCACCTGTAATGTATGTGTATCCCAGCATGAAAATGATGCCTGTTTTATTGTTTCCTTTATCATAGCCGGAGACTTGGAAAGATAGCTGTTTTCTTTCCATTCAACAATAACAAGTTATTCCATGCCCACTAAAATTTGTAAATACCTTCATTCCATTGGCACCTGATGGGTTGAAGCCAGGAATGCTGCTAACCATCCTGCAATGTGCAGGCAGCGCTGCTTCTTGTAACCACCTCTGCTGTAGATGGTCACCTCTAAAGGGATTTCTCCCGGCTTATTACTATACTTTTGTTTGAATTAACTCAAATCAAGTTCAGTTTAATATGAGGAGATTAAAAATCAATTGTATAGGAGGCAACTACAGAGAAATTTCCCTGCATATTCATCATATGAGTTATGAATGGCTTGGCTTGAGTAACTTTTTGGCACCTAAGGTGCCTAGTAGTCTCTTAAAAAATGGGGATGGTTGAAACACAGGAGTGAGAAAGAAAGAAATAAGAGAAAGAAGATGAAGACAGAGACTAGATGTAATTAGTAGGATACGAAACTTCCTTTAAAATAGAACAGGTGACTGGCCTCTTTGTGGGAGACTTCAAATTATTCCAACATCATGACTGTTTCACCGATAATTCACTAGCATTCTTTCAGTGACTCTAAAAAATGTTCTCCTTCCTTACCATGTCAGGACCTTGCACACACTCCTCTCTACACAGAGTTCTCTTGGTCCTTTTCCACCTCCACCAGGAGTTCTCACAAGGTGTGAATTTTGCCCCCCAGGGGACATGTAGCAAAGTCTAGAGACTACAGTAATTGTTAACACTATAGAGAACTTATTGACCTCTAGTTGTTAGACACATGGGAGGCTAACAAACATTCAGTAATGCACAGGACAGCCCACACCAAAGAATTATCAGTTCAAATGACAGTGATGCAGAAGCTCAGAAACCCTGCCCTGTCCTTGTCCTCTCTTCACCTAGCACTTGGCTCAGGGAAGCCTTCTGAACTCCTCCAAGACAGAATTCTCTTCCAAGATTGGGTTTTTCCCCATTCATGTATCACGAATGTAATAAAAATTTCACAATTAGTTGCTATATCTATGTTCACTGCTAGACTGAGAACTCTGAGAGGACCAGACTTGTGTCTGTCTTACTCATCACTGTGTATTCAGTGCTTAGCAAAGGCCCTAACATATGCTGAATGGAAAAGAAGAGTTTAGACGTCTCTACCAGAGATGAGTGTTCAAAATAATTCACAAGTTACAACTTAACCAGTACAACACATATGCTTATCCCTCATTTTTCACTAAAAACGATCCTCCCCAACACGATGGCCCAGCTTCTTCACTAGATTGCTTTCCAAATGTCTTTATCTGTTTTAAAGATCAAAAGACTTTCTCAAGAACAGAATTTCTATGTTAACAGCATATTCATAAGGATGCAACTCAGGCTTGTAAATAATATGCTGAGCAACAGAGAGTTTCCCAATATCAGTCCTTCAAAAGGGACCACACTCGTGCAGACATGCAAGTGTCAATGTGCCGGTTCAGAGGGCAGGTTCATTACCTGAAGTTGTGATGCCAGTCATTGTATTTAGCCTAAGGAAATACACAAAAAATAGGATACCAGACAATTTTGTGTTTGAAAAGGATGGGAAGCCACGGGAAATGAAATAAAGGAGCTATTTAGAGGATTCCTTAGTGTACTGCAAAAACACATAGTTCGGACATCAGGTAGAGTGAGGTTCAGATTCTGACTCTCTTATTAAGCATGTGACTGTAGGCAATTTTCTTAAATTGTCTAAAAGTCAGTGCACTCATCTAAAATGCAAATTAAAAATCCAACTTTATGTACATTTGAATTACTAGCATAACACCTAATTCTATATGCTATACTCCTAACACTATATTCAGAAGCATCACATAATAAAGATATACTTCCCATGAAACAGAACATCATTTTAGCCCCAGGGTGATGCAAATTAAGAAGCTGTGTGAGAATATCCCTCCACTCACTCTGCAAACATTAGTGCACACTGTGTGTTCTCATAGGATCACAACAGCAAACAAGAGTGAGGCCCTTATAACAAAGGCAGTCACCAAAACAGCTGTTGTCATTGGTACTGACACTGGAAAGAATAGCATATGAGCAGGTCCAAGAAATAATGTGTTTCAGATTCACAGTACATTTTTATTACCTTGAAAATTTGGCTTTAATCGTATTCATATAATTAATTTCATTCTGCATTCTTTGGTTGCAAGAAACAGAATTCCCCTCTGAGTAATTTGAGCAAATTATATACGCAAAGATGACATGTGGCTGAGAGCCACAGGTCCAAAACAGCAGACTCCAAAAGTATAGAGACTACATATCCAAGTCCCCAAAGAGAGAGTCTAACTTATTTTAAGACACACATGATCCCAGAGCTAAGAAGGGTTAAGTCACCTTAAATTACAGTACCAACAAGATTTCCCACAACAGAAAAAAGACAATTGGTCCAGCCTGGTGGTGCAGCAGTTAGGTCAATCACCTCTGAAGGAGCAGGCCACACACCCCTGAGTTTCAGTCCTGGGCCCAGGGGAAGCAACCAGTGTGAGCAACTTAATAAAAATAAAATAAAGATGCTTTCTGCCTGCTTGCCTAGTCACCTTCATTCCTGCCTGAACCTTTCCTTAAAAAAAAAAAAAAAAAAAATTAAATAAAAATGAAAGATAATTTACAAAAGAAAGTTGAGGTAGTAGCATCAAAAGAAAAAGAATAGATGATGGTGACTAAAATACAACATATAACAATACAATAGCAATAATAAGATGAGCTAAGTTTGAATGAGTGCTCATTACACAGTAGGTGCTATGTTAAGTATCTTAACTATAATCTTATTCAACTGTGATCTTATGAGGTAGACAGTATTATTGCCTCCATTTTAAAGATTAGCACACTGAGCTCAGATATGTTAAATAACATAGACTGTGTCACAAAGCTAGAAAACTGAGACTCGATCTGATGCCAAAAATGTGCTCATCTACTGTGCTACACTGCTTCTCCGATAACTTTCAGCAGTAAATAACCAACTGCTCCATACTCCAAATTTCAACATGAAAAGGAAAACGCTAAAAACTCTTATACCATGATAAATGCATTTGGTATTAACTGCAGTAAATGATAATCTTGTTAGAGAGCAACGGGCAGCAGTGCCTACAGAGCTAATAAACAAAACACAGAAACTCAGAGAAACGTTTTTCAAAAAGGGAAAAAATGGTAATTTATTAACTAACTGTAACTAACTGTAGTCAGAAATTCTTAACTTTTGCAGTGAACATGTGAGCTACTGCAAATTGGATTCCAACCACCAGCAAGAGCAACAGATTTTCAATTAAATGTCTGTGGATAAGTCAAATTCAATTAAAAACTAAAAACAGACAAATATCAATTGTCATCTTAATTTTACCTTTAAAATGAACTTTCTGTTGTTGCATTGATAGGAGAGAAGTAGAAATTTCCTCAATCTACTTTCAAAATTTAGAATGAATTAATATTTCTTTGTCATACTTTTCAAAAGTTTAAATAATCTTATATATAACTTTAATAGTACTAATTAATAACAGACTAGGGAAGTGGCCAAACTTCAAGTGTCCATTCATCAAGAGTGTGTCCTCTTGTCCTGTCAGCCAGGCATGGTGCTGACCTGGGGGGCCATATGTGTGCTGGTGCCAGGCTTTGGTACAGATAGGACTGCCTCGGTGTGAAACTCCATGCATCGCTGCGACTTCACTGCTTGGTGCCTGTTTTCTCATCTATAAATGGCTACCCAGTCTGAGGATGAAACAGACAACACTAAATTATTGGAGTCCATTGTCTTAGGATGAGTTCCCTAGAAGCAAAGCCTGCATAAGTTTTCTGGAGAACATGTTATTAGGTTTCTTTGTTGTTTTTCTGAGAGAGTGTAAAAAGGTCAGGAGAAGAAAGCTGATGAGGGATGTGGTGTCAGCTTCAGTCTGACCCCATGGGAAGCCCTGGAGCAGGAACTGTACTGTAGAATTGATCCCATCTTGTGGTAAGGGGTAGGACTCTCATATTCTGCAGCCAGTCTAACATTAGTCACAGACTAGAGGTTTAGGGAGGGACAAAAGAGCTAGTTGGTCAGTCTATGGAGAAGAGGAGACCTACGAGCATTAACAATCAGAACGCAGAACAGTACGGGGACTGAGCAGGGCAGCAGCAGCCTCTATCACACATGACTCTATGGCATATTGTAAAGGCTTAATAAATATTAAATATTTATTTTACTCCTGAATATTAATTCAGTCCAGGACCCTTGTTAGATGATGAAGGTACAAAAATGAATAATGTGTAAGTTCTACCCTAAAGCATTAACAATCTAGCTGGAAGATAGATGTATGTTGAATTAAAAATACAATGCAAAAAAATAGGCAAAATTATCCTTGGTGCCCTCGTCAAACAGATCTCTTTTTTGAATGCCCTCCTGTCATCATATGCAGGGTCCCAGGGTCTTTATTTTGCTGACCAGCCCTCTCTTGGCAATGCTTAATATCCAGATCTACATTAATTTTTTTTTTTCTTTTCAACATCTAGCACAGATAGATGTGTGAAATTGGCAATGGGTTAATCATTAAACCAAAGCAGTGTTTTTCAAAATGCATTAGTGAATATGAAATCAATAAACAAAGGACTAAAAACCTTCATTTTCAAAGATGGAAATAAAATAGAGAAAAAGAGTCAATGCATCACAGTAGTAAGTAGCGTTAAGATTAAGTGCAAATATGGTTTCTGTATATATATCTGTATACATGTCTATATGTGTATCTATATATGTATACAGTGATACATTGTTTAATGACCGGAATATGATCTGAGAAACACATTGTTAGGTGATTTTTGTCATTGTGGGAACATCACAGAGTATACTTACACAAACATAGATGGTATGGCCTACAACATACTTAAGTTATAGACAAAGAAATCCATTATATTTTGGTCCGTTGTTGACCAAAATAGCATTATGCAATATGATTGCACATTATATGCATATATGTGTATATACTACACTAACAAACACAAATATATGTACACATATATAGTTCCTGACCTCCTAGTATGTTTTTCTTAAAATGGATCACTGCCAAAAATATTTGAAAACCACTAACCAAACTGAACTTGGCTGTGTAAGCTTATTGGTGTATTATTTCACTCAGACACATATGGTTCTAAATGGGTCATAAAATAATTACAAAATGAAAGTATGAAGTTTGTAGTAGTAAATTAAATTTACAAAAACAAATGGCAAATATTTTGGTTAGTTTTGTCTTTCAGTATCCCTCAGATTAATAAACTTGCTTTGTCAGTAAGGCTTTTAAATGTGAGGAGAATATAATACACAATAAACCATTAGGAGTTTATAATTTCACAAGGTCAAAATTACAAGGAGATAATTTTAATTGTGATAGTAAATGCTATAATCAAAGCAAGAGGGTGCTAGGATAGAACATGAATTTAAAACCTGCTCTGACCAAAATTTCTTTCCTGGTAGGCTTTAGGGACATCTGTTGCCTACAGTCATGGACCTTACAATCTCATGTAGGAGAAAGAATGCATCCAATAGCTTAACATAAAATAACACATAAGCATTATTTTTTTAAAGTAGGAAGGGAATTAGAATTTTGTTTTTTTAGTTCCAGGAAGACAACTGAGCAATGCAAAAGCAGAAGACTAGTTTGATTTATGAAAGCAGGTCTGGTCCAGAAAAATACAATTAAGCCCACATATTGATGTTTAGTCTTACACACAATAGGCATTTAATAATTATTGAATGAATGAATGAATTCATCTGAGCACCGATGAGTGGGTTTCTCCTCTAACCCTTCCTAGTAAGTAGCAAGAGCAGTAGTTAACAGGGTTCTGGCTCATTAAGTTTTTGTTTTGTTTTACCTAATCTCTATGCAGCAAATAAGCAATGAAGCTGTTGGCATCCTGAAAACCCATTCCCTGTGAGCAGTAGTGTATAATCCTTGGAGCACTCTGATGGAGTGCCATGGGGTCTGCTGCATCAGGCCATAGTCCACATACATCTGAAGGACCAGGGTTTGCATCCTGAGGCCAGGGAAACAATTGCGATAAATAATTAAATAAAAATAAATGCTTCTTCTTCCTCTCTCTTCCCACCTGTCTGCCTCTTCTCACATTTATTCTGCCTGCATTTTCTTAAAAAATATATATATGTATAAATATTCAAAATATATTTTATAAATACATAAAATATATATAAATAAGTATTTATAATAAATATTTATTTATATATACATATATAATCTTTATTTTTGTCTACCAGGACTGCCCCCCAAAAACGTAAAAAATGCCGTAGACACTTCCAGCCAAGATGGTGACCTGGTAGGAGTGAGACTCACGGCCTCCCCACAGAGCAACTAGGCAACTAGAAATTTATCTACTTGCCAGAAACAAACACTGAGGAAAAGCAGGTACAGAGGTTGTACCAACACAGCAGCAATTGTGACAACAAAGGGCGGGCAAAAATGTCTGAGTTAAGAGCTACACGGCAGACTCAGACTCAGGCTTCCAGCCACAGAGGAGGGAATGGAGTTGCGGGAAGAATCGACTCTCCCAGGAATCACAAAAGCAGTGGAGAATTCACCAAGCAGGCAAGGGACACGGGCGCTGGGGAGAGGGTCTAGGTGCAGGGCTAAAGAGGCACGAATGAATGCCCCGGTGGTTTGAATGGGAGGTCCAGTAAGAAAATCATGCTGGGTGCTGCCATAACCAGAAGACAACTAGGGGAATCACCCACCTCCACTCCTTCCTACCATATTGCCACATGCCACGGGACCCAGCCACCAGAAAGCCCAACCTCAGGCCTAACCAAAGAACAGAATCTACCAGAGGGAGAAATTGACAATGCTACCCACCAGCACCACCTTGTGGGTGTAAATGAAACTACAACCTGATTGCCTATTGCCGGCCAACAGCAAGGTGGTCATTGTAGTAGGGAGTTGGGACACTGGGTGAAGGCTCTGCATCCCCCACACAAACTCTAAGCCCATAGACTGAACTTTCAGGTAGCAACAGAGGGCCCACATAAAAATCCCAACAAATTCAACCAATGTTGATGCCACAAAACTCAAGAAATCCCAGTGTCCAAACCAAGATCCAGGCTTATTCAGGGAAATATCTACAGCTCATCACTGCAAGAAAACCTAATCCTCAGAGCATAAACAGAATGCCAAACAGAGCAATACAGAGAAATATATGTGAAATGATGGATACAATCAAAAACCCAGGGGAAAATCTGAATATAACAGATATCTACAAGCTACCTGACAATGATTTAGGGCAACAGTGATAAATATACTCATGGGAATCCAAAAAACAATAGTGGAAGAAAAGGAGAACATCAAAAAAGAAAAAGAAGAAATGAAGCAGCTCAAAACAGATGTCAAAGAAATAAGAACACAATAGCTGACCAAAAGAATTCAACAGAGGGACTCAAGAAGAGAATAGATGAAGCCGCCAATAAATCAGTGAGCTAGAAGATAGGGTAGAGGAATGCACTCAAGCAAACCATGAAAGAGATAAAAGAACCCAAAGAAATTAAGAAATCATTAGAGACCTATGGAATAACATAAAAAGAAATCATAATCACAATATAGGGGATATATATACATATATGTATGTATATATATATATATATATATATAACAGAAGGAGAAGAGAGAGAAAATGGAGCAGAAACTGTATTTGAAGAAATAATAGCTGAGAATTTCCCTAACCTGAAAAACAAGCAAGCCTCCAGACCCAGGAAGTTCAAAGATTCCCTAATCAAAGAAACTCAAGCAGACCTACACCTAGACATATTGTCATCAAAACGCTAAAAGTATAAGATAAAGGAAAAAACTTAAAAGCAACCAGAGAAAAACAAGTCACATACAAAAGAGTTTCCATAAGACTGTCAGCAGATTTCTCAACTGAACCACTGCAGACCGGGAGGGAATGGCATGATATATTCAAAAGACTGTTAGAAAATAATTTTTAACCTAGGATACTATACCCTGCAAGACTATCATTCAGAACTGAAGGAATTGTTTTGTGGTAAGCTTTTGTGGTAAGCAATTGTTAAAGGAATTTATCACCATGAAATCAGCTCTACAAAAAATACTAAAAGATGATATATAACTAAATAAATCCCACTTAAAGATAATAAGACAGCAAATTTAAAAAGTGGGGAGGAGAAGAGAACAAAAATGTGGATGATTAGAATGAGTAGAAGACAATGCATTCAAATAAAAATTGGAAATAAACATAGAATTCTTAATGTTAACTTCAGGGTAAATTCAAAATACATCTCCAGAGAAAAAGCCAAGAAGAAAACAAAAAGCGAAATGAATCAAAATACAACCACACCCAAAACACCTAAGAAGACAAAGAGAGGAATAAAGACACTGTCTGGAACAACACAGAAGACAAAATTCAAAATGACACTAAGCACCTACATATCAATAATCACCTTAAACATTAATGGACTGAACTCACCAGTCAAATTACACAGAGTGGCCAAATGAAATAAAAAGAATAACCTAACCTTCTTCTGCATTCAGGAAATTCACCTTTCAAAAGATAAACAAAAGTTCAAAGTTGATGGTTGGAAGATAATCCTACACTCAAACGGCAGCTACAAAAAAGCAGAAACTGCCACACTTACATCTGATAAAACAGACATCCAACTAAAAAGCGTAATAAAAGACAGAAATTGATATTATAAAATAATTAAGAGGTCAATCCAGCAAGAAGACATAATGCCTATTAACATATATGCACCAAATGAAGGAGCATCAAAATACAGTAAGCAAGTATTATTAGAAATGATGAGAGACATCAACAGCAACACAATCATAGTAGGAGTTCAACATTCCACTTACAACAATGGACAGATGTACCAAGCAGAAAATTAACAGGGGAACAGTTGCTTCAAATGACCACATGGAACCAATAGTTCTAATACACATATACCGAACACTTCACCCAATGACTATAGATTTCACTTTTTTTCTAAAGTGCACATGGAACATTCTCATGGACAGATCATATGTTGGGACACAAAACATATATCAATAAATTTACAAAGATTGAAATCACACCAAGCATCAGTTCTGACCACAATGGTTTAAAACTTAAAACCACAAAAAGAAAGCTGAACAGCCCCCAATTAATTGGAAACTAAACAAAATGCATCTGAATGAGGAAATCAAAGAGGAGCTTAAAAAGTACATAGAGACAAATGAAAATGAAGATACGAGATACCAGATTCTATGGGGTTCTATGAAAGCAATACAAAGAGGAAAGTTCATTGCAATCCAAGCCTACCTCAAGAATCAATAAAAACGGCAAATAAGCAACCTAACTCTACATTTAAAACAGTTAGAGAAATGTGAACAATTAAAGCCAAAAATCAGCAGATAAAAAGAAATAATCAAAATTGAGCAGAAATAAATGAAACAGAAAATAAAAAGACAACCCAAAAGATCAATGAAGCCAAAAGTTTGTTCTTTGAAAAAATAAACAAATTTGACAAACCATTGACTCACAAACAAAAGAGATAGGAAACTCATAACTAGAATCACAAATGAAAGGGGAGAAGTTACAACAGATACCACAGAAATTCAAAACATCACAAGGGACTACTGTGAACAAATCTATGCCAACAAAGTGGACAACCTTGAGGACATGTACAGATTTTTAGAATAATACCGTCTACCAAGACTAAACCTGGAAGAACTGGAAAACCTAAATAGAACAATCATAACCATAGAAATTGAAGAGGCAATCAAATGTCTCACTAAAAATAAAGGCCCAGGACCAGATGGCTTTTCTAATAAGTTTTATCAAGGCTTCAGAGAAGAATTAACACCTATTCTTCTCAAGTTCTTCCAAAATATTGCACAAGGAATACTCTCAAACACTATCTATAAGGTTAACATCACACTGATAACAAAAGTTGATAGAGACGTCACCAAGAAAGAAAATTACAGACCAATATCTCTAATGAACATAGAAGAAAAAATTTTCAACAAAATATTAGCAAACTGAATCCAACAAAACATCAAAAACATCATCAATCATGATCAAGTGGGATTTATCCCAGGGATACAAGATGGTTCAAATACAGAAAAATATTCATGTAATGTACCGTGTCAACAAGAGCAAAGAGAAAAAAACATGATCAAATAAATAGATGAAGAGAAAGTTTTTGACAAAATTCAACACCAATTTATCATAAAAACCCTCCATAAAATGGGAATAGAAGGTATATACCTCAACATAATGAAGGTCATATATGACAAACCCACAGCCAACATCATAGTCAATGACGAAAAATTAAAAGCATTTCCTCTAAGGTCAGGAAAAACCCAAGGCTATCCACTACTCATCACTGTTATTTAACATCATGCTGGAGGTCTTAGCCAAAGCAATTAGGCAAGAAAGGGAATAAAGGAATCCAGTTGAAAAGGAGGAAGTAAAACTATCATTATTTGGAGATGACATGAATATATATATTGAAAACACTAAAAATTCTTTAAAAAAAAAAACTACTAGAACTTATCAATGAATACAGTAAAGTGCCAGTGGCAGGTTACAAAATCAATGCACAAAAATCTATTGCATGCTTATATGCATGCAGTATGCTTGAAGAAAATAAAATCAAGAAAATCATACCATTTGAAAGAGAAGTAAAAAGGATCAAATATCTTGGAATACACTTAACAAAGGAAGTGAAAGTTCTAGATAATGAAAACTACAAAAAATAGAAGAGGACAGAAAGAGATGGAAAGACATTCCTTGCTCATGGTTGGGAAGAATCAACATCATTAAAAAGGTCATCTTGCCTAAAGTAATATACAGATTTCATGCAATCCCCTTTAAAATCCCATGGGCTTATTTCCAGGAAATAGAACAAAAAAATCTTAATATTTGTTTGGAACAACAAAAGACTTCAAATAGCAAAAGCAATTATGAGAGAAAAAAAAAAAAAAAAAAACGAATCTGGAGGGATTACACTCCTACACATTGAGCTATACTACAAAATTTTAGTCATCAAAAGGGTATGATACAGGAATAATAACAGAGGCAAAGACCAGTGGAATAGAACTGAATCACCAGAAACTGGCCTACTCACTTACAGATTAACTATCTATGACAAAGGATTCAAAAGTATAAGATGGAGAAAAGAGTCCTTTCAACAAATGGTGTTGGAAAAACTGGACAGTCACGTGCAAAAGAATGAAGTTGGATCACTCTCTAACACTATTCACAAAAATGAACTCAAAATTGACTAGAGACTTGGATATAAGACCAGAAACCATAAAATTCTTAGGAGACAACATAGGAGAAACACTTCATGACATCAGCCTTACGGTCCCTTTGAGGACTCAACTCCAGCATCAAAGGAAACAAAAATAAAAATAAATATCTGGGATTACATCAAACTTAAAAACTTCTTTACAGTGAGAGAAAATATCACCAAGACCAAAAGGCAACCTTCTAACTGGGAGGAGATATTCGCATTTCATATTTCTGACAATGGCTTAATATCTAAAATATATAAGGAACTCATAAAACTGAATAACAGAAAAACAGGTATTCCAATCAAAAAATGGGAAGAGGAATTGGAGAGACATTTTTCCAAAGAGGATATACAGATAGCCAACAAATAGGAACAGATGTTCCTACTTGCTATCAGAAAAATGCAGATTAAAACAACAAGGAGATATCACCTCACACCTGAGAGTCCTTAGAAGAGATGAAATCCTGTCATTTGAATCAACATGAATGGATCTAGACGGGATTATGTTAAGTGAAATTAGTCAAAAGATGAAAGATAGATACCAGATGACCTCAATCTTAAGTGGAACATCAATAGACAAAACAAATGAACAGATGAAACAAAACCAACCCTTGGACACTTGCAATAGAACTGAGGTTACCAATAGGGAATGGGGCGGGGTGGGTGGGGTGGTGAGGGGTGGTACAAGTGGTGGCAGAGCCCACTGGACAATGGTGAAGAATACCTGGTGATCTGGTGGAGGGAAGGGTGTGCTGATATACATCTATATATATAGATCTATATATAGATCTATAGATCTATATATATGGAATGGGGAACCTATATATATGAGGTTATTTTAATGAGTAGAATAAGTTACTACAATTTAAAAAATGAAAAACAAAATCCACAGAAGGATGGTTTAAACAACAAACATTATTTCTCATAGTTCTAATATTCAAAATCAAGACACTGACACACTCCATATCTGATAAGAATCTATTCCTGATTCGTAGATAGCAGTCTTTTCTCTTTTTCTTCACATGATAGATAGGAGCTCCCTGGAGTCTCTTTTATAACAGCACCAATCTCATTCATGAGGGCTTAACTCTTGTGACCTAAGTACTTCTCCTAAGCTCCTACATCCAATAGTATCACATTGTAGATTAGGTATCAGCACATGGATTTGGGGTTAACATATTCAATCGACTGCATTTCACCTCTGGGCCCCCAAAATCCATGTCCTTTTCACGTACACAACACATTCATTCCGTTCCAATAGCCCTAAAACTCTTCACTTGTTCCAGTATCAACTATAAAGTCTAAGATCAGGTAGAGTGAACCCACACATCTAAAACTAATGTTGTGCTGTAAAACAATATTCTCATTTTTTAAGTTAAGAAAAGAAAAAAGTCCAAAGTTTTATCTAAATGTTATCCAAATCAGATACAGGTAAGGAATTGAGGTATCATTCATCCTGAGGCAAATTCTTTTCCAGTTGTGAAACTGGGAAGTGAATCATGTGATGTGGTCCCAATATACAAGAATGGGACAGGCATGGGATAAACATTTCCATTCAAAAAGGTCGAAACAGGAAAGAAAAAGAAACTGACAATCCCAGGTAAGTTCAAAATTTCTACATACCCCTTTTTCTTGGCATTAGGTTTTCAAGCAAGAACTGAGGTTGAGAACTTGTAGTCACTGATACCAAAATCAAGGAACTAAAAGACAAACCCTGTTACTTCTAATTCTAATCTTTTAAATTAGTCTCTCATTAAATGTATCCAGATGAATGATGAAAAATCAAGAGATAATAACAAAAGCAAAAAGACTGCAAAAAGATTAAACACCCTCCAGAAAAGTAATCTAATAATTAATTTACATAATAGCTCTTTTATCCGTTTAATCAGAGTGCCTCTGTATAGTGATCCTAAGCATCTTCATAGATAATGGATATTTTGAAGGGGAAAAGCTCTTCTCCCCAAAGCAACTTTTTCTTTGAACAAGTTCCAACCTGAAAGACCACAAAAGAAATGGACCTGAATATTTTGCAGTATCTAAATGTTCAGCTCATTTCTTCTATGTTCTATATAAGGAATTATCATGGATGCCAGTTCCACACAAGAAAAACATTAAATAACCAAGTAGTCTTGAGGGTGACTATATGTTTCAGGCAGATGTTTTTAAAAAGAAAGAAAGAAGACAGATGGGAGTATTAAAGGCAGGAACCAAATTAAGCCCGAGATTACCCAGGGAGATAAAACGATGACTAGCAGAGTAACAGCCAGTACTGATGACCGGAGTCAGCACAGCCAGCAAGCAGACAGACGTGGCTCAGACTTGGCTAAAACCCAAAACAAGCAAAATGCACCAAGATGCAGAGCAGCCAGAGAATGAATTGTGTGCTCGTCAACTGAATCATCACCAGTTAGGATAATGTCTACAGTCCATTCTGGGGAGGAATGTTCTAAGAATAAAAAGAAATCTCATAACGTTAAGCAGGAGGAACCCTACATACATTTACCCAGAGGCAAGAGACAAGCCAACAAAATGAATACAACTGACACACACACATACCCAGACTGTTTTCAATCAAATTTCAAAGGAAGAAAAATACGTAAAGAAAACTCAAATTTACAACAAATTTTAACTCATCCCTTCCCCCCAAAAAAGCTAGATCAAAGTGTTTCCATTTGTTTTTTCTATTTTTTAGTTTCAAAAATATTAATCCCCTTCAACGTTTTCTGGCCTTCATGAAATTTTCCTATAATAGGCATTATCCTAGAGGTCAAATCTCTTATGTTTCAATGTGTATCGGCTACCAAAACCCTCAGCTGTGAATATGAATTATATTTGTTGTTTTCTTTTTCCTTTTGGGGACTGGAACGTAAGAACAAATGCTAACTGACCTAACTGACATACTGGCTATATGTAATGCATAAAATTACCATAAAATGCCATAAATCTTGCTAAATATTCACATGCATGACTCTGACCAACATATATTCTGTGGCAATGAACTTGGAAGGACTCCATTGGGTGCCGGCTAGCTGCTCTCCTTGTGAATGTCCATCTACACTCATCCCAGCTTACCTGCAAAATGCCCAGTAGTCCTTGGGATCTCCTTTCTTTGATTCTGACTCAAATTAAATCTGAAAAAGTTATGGTTAGCATCCTTCTGAAGTCAGTGAAAAAAATTAAAGCCCCAAAGAGAAGCGAAGACAGAGAAGAGATGTAGGTCGCAAATGCCATTGACTGAGGAAACTGTGAACAGCAGCTTGATGAAGTTTTGCAAAAAAAAAAAAAATCCCCAAAACGATTGTAAAATAATCCAGTCCTGTACTTCTCAAATCACCTGGAGATTTTATTAAAATGCTTACTCTCACTCAGTAGGTCTGGGGTGGATTCAAGTTTCTGCATTTCTAACAAGTTCCCAGGTGAAGCCAACAAGACGAGTCAACAGGTAGCACTCAAGGAGCAAGTTCTTGGAATCTTTGTTAAAAAATTCTGATTTAGAAGCTCCACTCCTGGCCAACTGGAGCTATGGAAATCAGCTTTTGAGCTCTTCTGATGATTCTTAAGTACACTAAAGTCGAGAAGCATTTTAATTCACACCATGCTCACTGCCCCACTATTGGGAGGATAACACTGGAGTCTTCATCAGTCAGCTACTCTGGTGACAGCTGCCTGTTTCAGCCTGGTGACCGGCCCTGCTGGGTTGGGAGGAGGTCTGTTTCAACTCCGGGAAGTTTGGGTGGTGGCCTACGAATACCAGTTTCAGTGGCCCTGACCTGATACACAGATTCCAGACTCAAATGTACCTATTTTTCTCACAAGAAGTTTTCAGAACCTATTTACCATTGAATATTCCCGGTATTTTCTTTCTCTGGGTTTGTAATTGTTTAGATTTACTGAATTGCTGATTTTATATAAAAGCCAAACACTCCTAATTTTAAGTTCAGCGCTGGTGAATTTTCTTTTAATTATTTTGTTAATTTCTTCCCCTCCATTTTCTCTATTTTCCTGTTGATCTGACTTAGATCTTCTAAATTTATCAGGTCTTTTCTCCAATATTCTGGAGGTTTGGTTTGGTTTTGCTTCTTGATGTGCTTGGAGGTTTATTTTTCAGCAATCACTTATAATTTATGAATCATTTTTCATTTAGCTTATTCTTTTCTCATGGAATTCTGCTTTTGATTTATGGATATAATGTTTTCTCATAACTTAATACTAATACTAAGAGAAGATAAATTTTAAAAATTCATTTCTGTTTTCTTACTACCTCTGTCTCCTCCAGGGTCCAAATGTATTTTTATATTATACATTTTATTTACATTTTTTTTCTTACTGCTACTCTACTACTTTTCCCCTACTGTCCAGTCACCATCCATATTTCAAAATGAAGGTCTGGGTTTATTATTCTAGATAACTGGTAGAAGTTTCCTCTGCACTATTTTTAGAAAGGCTCTTCCCACCCACAGTTCTCCTTCCCTAGCAATCACCCCAAAGCACGTATCAGTCACCAGGAAATGAACCCCTCCTGGAGATGGTATTAAGAATTTCAGGGGAGGTTGTTTTTTTGTTTGTTTGTTTTTCTCTAAACAAGGAAAGGTTTATTTCTTTTAACAAGTAAGGCGACAGGGAGATGTTCTAAAAGCACTGCCTCCCACAGCTGAGGTTGGGGAAATTTCTTAAAGGTGTCAGCGTGAAGATGTAGAGGGTAGGGCATTTGTTGATTAGTTGTCTCTGGCTGAAGAAGGTTGTTATAGGTTCAGACTGTAATAACTAAGGCATCTGCTGCTTTTTATTAGACTTTGCCGGTCATGATTTTAGCGATGACCAAGAGAACATGGTTCTGCCATCTACACCTGTGCTCCGGACAGTGACCCATGCTATCTTCAGGGGAAGTCTTTTTTTAATATTCACCCTCTCCTCAACCACTCTTGATTGATAAATAAAAGAGATTATTAATGAAGTTACTGCCTATGAAAGTAGTTGGGAAAGACATACACAAAAATGGAGAATCTCTGGAAAGAATTAAAGTGTAAGATTCTCTGCTTGTCATTAAAGACCCACCATGTACAGACTTTATAATGCATTTCTGTCCTTAACTCGCACTCCTCTTTGCACTATTTGAATTCTAGCCAAGATGAACTCTTTCTAAGCCTTTAATTTGCTGTGCAATTTCCTACTCCTATGCCCTTGGTTTTCCTATTTCTAAAGCATGTTCTCCTCACGGTCAGAAGGTGTTGTCAAAATCTCCTTCATCTTTCAAGGTCCAGCTAGTCTACCTGCTCCTTCCTGAAGCTTTTTTTTAACCCTCCCAGATGGAATTAATTTCTCTTCCCCTTATTTTAATACTTGGTTTACACTTTTCTTATAACTCCTGTCATGTTCTGGCTATTCAATCAATGGTAACTTGTGTATTTACTCCTGCATAGTAAACGTTAAAACTGGGGCAGAAGGGCAGAAGTCGTAATTGTTAGTTTCTTTACTTCCTTTATAACACTTAGCACAGTGCTTCTTATAAGCAGCTGATGCTCAGTAAGTGTACTTTACGTGGAGGTAGATGAACCTTAAGGTGAGAAGTAACTATTGTAAAATCTCAAAAACTTTTCATTGTTCAAATGCATTACCCTAACATTCAAATTAAAGCAATAGAGAATTCAAAATTATCCATAATATAGCCCTAATTTACCCTCCTGTGCTCTCCCAGCTGGAATCTTGATACATGTTCAAAGTCTTCTGTTCAGACTGCCAACTAGTCACCTTTCTGTGTCCATTCTCTTCCCGATCACATTCCTGATCTTCATGAATGGGTTCAAAGTGCTTGCCTTGAAAACCATTTCCATCTGCTTTCTGATGTCAATATTCACAACAATCTAATTTTTTCTTGCTACTTAAATTTATTTGTTACAAATTGTCTTCCCTAGCTAACTTACATTTCTTTTTATTTGCCACAGGACTCCACATATGACAAGACTTGGGAAATGCCTAACACAAATATTTCATCATTCTGCATTCAATCTGCATTAATATTCTAATATATACAATAATACTAATTATAGTTTTTAAAATACAAACTAGCATTTTCTATAATTGTTATCTATCATTATAACTATAATTATTAAATGAACTATATTAATGAATAAAACATATTTGCTAATTATTCTAATGTATTTTGGAATAAATCTTTTAAATTTTGTCAGCATGTTTATATTATATATGTGCCTTGCATATATACTATGATTTTTTCCAGATATATCCAAATAATCATCAACTTCAAATTACTAGATTCTCATGTAATTAAAGCTTATTATTTATTCTAAAATAAATA
Source organism: Solenodon paradoxus (assembly GCA_004363575.1). Lineage (NCBI taxonomy): Eukaryota > Metazoa > Chordata > Mammalia > Eulipotyphla > Solenodontidae > Solenodon > Solenodon paradoxus. The sequence continues at coordinate 387,819 of RJWH01000746.1, read as the reverse complement.
ATAGATGTGCACTCTGGTGGAGGAGTGGTTTGATCAGCCACCTTTGGCTGGTACAGTCTACATACATCTGAAAAATCCCGGTTTGGTGAAAACCAAGATGAACAACTAAAATACAAAAGAAAGAAAGTGCTTCTTCTTCCTCTCTCTTCCTGCCTGCCTCTGCTTGCCTTCATTCCTGCCTGCACCTTTCATTTAAAAAAAAAGGTCTAAAGTAAATAAATAATAGAGATTTTGCTGGTAATAATTTTAAAGCTAATCTTAATTCACTCTAAGAGAAAAATTTCATGCAAGGGAACAAAACTGCTATGAAAAAGATACCTGCTATGCTTTTTAATATACTCAGTCAGACATCTTGTAACCTCATCAATAATATGCTACTTATTCTTGCTTATTTATTTTCCAGAAATTTACTTTCATATTTCCTATGCATTTCTACTTTGTCTTAATCATCTTTCTTTTACAACCTCGGTCACATTTCATTTTCTCTTCATTTGTAATTTGACAGCTTGCTCTGAGTTTATTCTTTAATAGTAAACTTTGTTTCTTCCTCTATTGTCAAACCTCTTGTATTTCTCCCTCAACCACTTATTTGCATGAGGTCTTGAATCCATATTCATGTCTTCAAATGGCTTATATTCACATGATCCCTTAGCTTATCATATTATAAAGCATGATATTATTAAATACTCACTGAGTGTTATGATTAAATAGAGAATACAATTAAAATCTCTTAATTGGAATGATTAGAAACAGGTTTGTGATTATAAATAATGCTACAGTAAACATGAAGGTATATATAAATTTTCAAATCAGTGTTTTTGTGCTTTTCTAGTAAATGCCTGAAAGCGGGATAGCAGGAATATATGAAATTTCTATTTTCAATTTTTTGAGAAATCTCCAATATTGCTTTATACAGGAGTCGTGCCAATTCACCAACAGTGTGTAAGAATTGTTTTTTCTTGCATCTTCACCAACACTTATTCAGTCTTTTGAGTAATACCCATTCTCACAGAAGATGAGAGGTGATATAACATTGTTTTGACTTGCATTTCCCTAATAACAAGAGGTGGCACATCTTTTCATGTGCCTACTAGTCATGTGTATGTCTTCTTTGAAGACAGTCTGTTCAGATCATCTGCCCATTTTTAACTGAATTTACAATAGGCAAGAACTGGAAAGAATAGAAATGCCCATCAACAGATGAATGGATAATAAAGATGTGTTACATGTACACAATAGAATACTACTCAGCTATTAAAAAATGAAATCCTGACCTTTTCAAATACATAAATGGACCTACAGAGATTTATGCTTAGTAAAATGAGTTAAAAGTAGAAAGAGTATGATTTCACTGATATGTGATACATAGAGAAATCAAACAAACAAATAAAACGAAAATTGATTTTACTCTATAGAATCAAATTAGTGGTTACCAAAAAGAAAGGGGAAAGAATATGGGCAAATCAGGTAAAAAGGGCTAATTAGTGAAGGCTAGAATTGGATAGTTGGTGGTAAACTTAATGTATTATATACAGATATTGATTCATGATAATGCACACTTTAAACCTATTTAATTTTATGATGAAATGTTCCTTCAATAAAATAAAAATTTAAATTGGTGAGTATAATAGAACTTGACCTTCAGTTATGTAGAACTTAACAAGGTAAAGAGACAGTATGAATATTGAATATAATCCATATTTGATGCTGGGTTATACTAGGTTCTGCCACGTAGATCTCCTATTAATTAGATCTATAGTTGTAAGCAAAATTATTTTATCTTTCTAAGCTTTCATTTTCTATAAAATAAAAATCTATCAAATTATAGTACTGAAAAGATAGATAGAATGTAAAAAGCACTGAGCACAGTACGTAACATAGTGAACACACATTATTTTTTTACAGATAGGGCAATCCAGCTGGAAGCACAAAGGCAGGAAAAAAGAATATGTTGGTGTGTTCAAAGGATGATGCAATATCTGCTCTAGCAGAGTAACTGATTAATGTTAAGCCTTATAGCCTTACAACATTGTTGGGGGCAAATGGTGGTGGGGTTTAATGGACAATGGTGAAGGACTTTTGGAAATTTTATAGCAGGCAGTGTGGTATCATAAATTTGAGGAATGGTCAACCACATAGGGGTTAACATTATCTTGTAAATCAAAGTTATCTCAATAAATATTAAAAAATAATTTTTAAAGTCTATAACATACAGTGAGGCAAGTCTAGAAGGTTTTTCCATCATTTGAAAATTAATCATGTTGACCATGATAAGCCATAGAGCCATGGTAAGCATGGCTCCAAATATGGAGTCTTATTTGAGAGAAGATTCTTTCTGGCAGCAGGGTTCAGGATGAGAAAAAATGGACAGACAGAAAGGCATTATATTAGCAAAAGTATTACACTTAAAGACAAAGGATCTGGCTTAAGCTTCCAACTTCGCACATGATAATGTGTATTTGTACTAGAGACTTCTGGAGGTATCATCCCAGCTCTTAACTGCAAGCCACAAAAGTGGTATTTGCAGTCACATTTATTCCATGATACACTGTAGGTGAGTGGTCAGGGGTGCATCTTCAACCCAAATTGGTCTAAGAAGACTTTAAGAATGTTGAGTTTGTATCCAATTAAGTCTATTTAGACTCTACATTTCTACTCAGAAAATAAGAGTCTCTTAAGACAGTCATATTTGGCTCAATTGTGTAGGAAAGCAAGAGGGGAAAAAGGTCTATGGACAGAGAAATATGTTGGCCTTCACAGGAAAACATATGTGAGACAAACAGCAGAGCAAGCTTGGTTCCTGATTCTGTGTAGACATGGAGAGGTGTTGCTCATATCCCCTGCCAGCTTCAGAGACTGTAGACTTCCCTACAGCAGGCTGCCTAAGGTCACACTCTACTTAAGGTGTGGCCAGGGATCAGTGATTGGAGAGCCTAACAAATGACTGAACAAGAAAAACGATAGAAGGGCCTATCCATTTTCACCAATGCAAGAGTTCTTCAGCAGGCAACCTTTGCTCCAGAATTCCCCCAGAGGACTGGCAGAGAGATCATCCATATCTGCGTTGAGGTATGATGGCTCCTCCTGCCAAAATGTCAGTAGTTTTAAGGTTGATAAACACTGTTCTATGTGTTTCTTTCTTTCCATTAAATGTCTCTCGGTCATAAATCTTTTCAAAAATAATTTGAGTTGTTATAATAAAAGATAAATATGTAAAAGGTTATTAATATGAGGGGTGGAAAGCACTTAGTAGGGAGGCAGTTTTGTAACAAGTATATGTGTCAGAACCTATACTAAGGATGTGTTACCAACAAGCCCCAAATATAGCTCTTATTGGCCAAGCCAGAAAGTAAAAACTGGGTGTTATGTAGCTCTTGTAGGATGCAGATATTTTTCAAAAGAGTTTTAGTTTCTTCTGTGAATCCTATGAGAAATGATAGCATCACAAGAGGAAAAAATCCGAACAGAATTTTAGTTTCGAGAGCTAATGCTGAGGTCATATTAGCGCAGATAAGTCAAAGGTGAATGAATGCTAAGCAGAAGCACACAGCGTGGACAAATCTGGACATTGTGAGATTTAGTATGTTTATTTTTACCTTTTTTTTTAATATGTATGTGACTCTGGATTATCTTCACAGAAGAACATAAAAAAAACAGTCACTGAATATAGGGTCCCTGATGTTTCTAAACTTGGGATTCCTATTAGAAAAACTAGGAGCTAAAATTAAATTGTAGTAAATCATTATTTATTTTCCTTTACAAACACATGTAGCCCAATTGTACTACAGAAACAGGCTTTCTGATCCGAGTAAATGCCCCTCCGCAGTCCATATCCTCTACTGTACCAAGCAGCGCAGGAGAAAGGACGAAAGCCCAGGGCCCACATGACACAGATCAAGTCACACGCAGTCAAGCAACACTGAGAACAGCTATTGGCGGCCCATCTGGGCAGCAGGACCACTGGTTCCCAGGCCACGTGTCCCAAACAGGAGAACTTTCTTCAGTCAAATATATACCCAGAATAGAATCCATAGGTCAGATAATTTGGCCATTTTTTTTTTCCTCTTGAGGGAAAAAAATGAGGGAGGCAGAAGTCAAAATATAGCTCTGCTGCTGCCCCAGACAATGTTCTCAGGCAAAGAAAGTGACTCACAGCCCAACAACCTCCAAAATGAAAAATTTCCACAAGATAGCGTGATGCCACCGAATTCTGAAAGTTATGACCTGAGATTCCATAACTACATCTCTGCCATCTAACATCTCTGTGAACCTAATGACTCATCATTTTACTGCCAGATCTAGCATTTTAATCACCTCATGAAGGAGTACATTCAGCGTGGATACTTGTCTGTATGATGACTTCCCAAATAGCTTCACCAGGACATGACTAATGTTCTCAAGGCCTTGTCTGCCTGGGCTCAGCCAATGCGAACAGATGGCCTGTTCCACACCACCCTGGTGTGAAGCAAGAGCAAATTATTGTTTTGGGTTTTTGCATCCGGTGCAAGTAACATCTCAATAAATGCTAATGCCGAGGTCATATTAGGCAGGCTGAGAAGAAGAGGCAAGAAAAATATAGCCAAAAATGACTCCAAAACATCATGACTGATAAATGGAGGTGATAATAAGAAAACACCCCATAGGCAAAGAAGCAGAATTAGGCAGCATCAGTTAAGTTGAAAGACTTCAGCTGGAAAAGGTCAGAGGTTAAGAACCCTCAATTTCATCAGCAATGGGTGTGTGGGAGAAAAGACATCTTCCAAAGGAAGGGAGTGGGTGTTCATTTTGGAAGATCACAGGAACTTTGATGAAGACATCAAGAAGACCAAGGAGTTCATTTGATGAACGCCTGGACTGAGGGTGACCACATGCTCTGGGTCAGTAGGCTGGGAATAAGACCTGGCCCTAAAATCTTGAATGAAACCAAAGTGAAGCAATGTCTGTAGCATAACATGGATGAAATGAGCCGAGAGGCCACCGCTGAATGAGCAAAGAATTTGAAAGATAAATGTGGTCAGAGAGGCAGATAACTTTTATAAGGGCATTCCTGAATGAACAGATGAGAAAGTCAGTTTGAGCATGGAGAAAAATATCTGTTTATTTTCATGGGCAATTGTAGGCTTAAAAGGCAATCCTGGAGATATTTAGCCTTAAATAGATAAACAGTATACTATTTTCTAGTCAACCACCAAATATAACCTGGAATCTGGAATACAATTTAAAATGCAATTCCCAGAATAAATTATGTTGACCTAGCAATATATTTCCAGTCTTGTGAAACGCTATGCGTTTTCCTTTCCCATAAGTGCACCAAAAGTTTTACTAACTTGCATCTCCCTCTCCCCGCTTACTACCCAGTGTCAGATGACATCTCTGGCAATCGCCAACATGGAGACCAAAGCTCCAGCAACTGGGTCACATCACTCTGTTCTCACCACATGTCCACCTACCTACAGAGAGCATTCTTTTGGGTCTGGCTTTCATTGTGGGGAAGCTGATGGGGGAAGCATAGCTAGTTTTCTTAGCAACTAGTGGAAACTTAACCATCTGCAGAGACAAACACTAGTGGGCTGGAATCAAACCTTTACACACTTGACACATAGCAAACACAGTCTTCATTGAGTTTCATGCTACTAGATACCTCAATTCAATTTGAAGAAAACACTAATGAAAAATGTCCTACTTCAAAACCCAACAAATTACTTTGATGTTAATTCAAACTCTTTGTTTTCAGTTCTCCCACACTTTTGCCTTGATCCTAGGATAAGACACCAATATATCAGAGTGAATACCTTGTTTGTGTTTATCATTACTATCTTTATAAGAAGGCATTAACCTTTGCCCTTGGAGATAGCAGAATCAGTCCTCAGATAAAACAGACTGAACTAAGAAATCTCTGAGACACAGGAAGTTTGTGCCTGTGATATTGGTTTTCAGTGGTCCTATCCAGTTCTGCAAATTGAACTGACTCCAACCCCCAAGGCTTCAGAAATCATTGTATTTACTCTTACTCATCAGCAAAACAAAAGTAGCAAACCCCAGAGCCAATGATGATTTATCCCACCCTGTGATAACCCTGACCCTAGTAAAGTCAACATCTGTCTTTTGTTTAGGGTGGCTGACAGCCAAGTGGGGATCAGAAAACAATAACTTCCCTGGTCAGATGTAAACCTTGACCAGCATATTGACTCTATAAACCACCCCCTAAGTTCAATAAATTTAATTGGTAGTCTTTCCTTGGCTCATTTCCCACTGATTAGTATGATTGCCATAAGCTCCCATATGATCCGACAAAGACTAACAAGTCTTTGTCTAGACAGACAGAGAAGGTGTTTACCTTTCTCCCTCTCCCCACTCCCCCTAACACCCAAATTAGGTATTAGTATCGTACTTATGAATGGGACGAATGTTTGCATTAATCATACTGGGAAAATGAATACTGTTCTCAAATACTTCCAGTAGAGACATTTAGACAGGATTAGTCAGGCATAGGAGCTACCATATTCGTTCATTGCCTGTGTAGTTGAAAGTAGTATGAGCCAACAAGAGCGAGGCACCAGTATGGGAAATGTGAGTAGCAGGACTATAAATCAGTGTTCTTGACAGGTTGATGCCATCTAACTTTGCTTCTACCAACATTCAACTTTAATTTATGGTGGTTAAGAGGTATCAGGCATGGTTAACAGTGTTGAGAAAACATTGGTCTTTCCTTCAATGTGATAGGAAACATTGTAAAAAGCATTTTTTATTACTTTAAAAGTCTCAAATGCAGTATATTATATAGAAAAATCTGTTATCCATAAATCTAAGATTCTTAATGTTTTCTATTGTTAGAGAATTTTCAGAAATCATCTCAAAAATCTAAAAACAAATTTTAAATAAGTCCTAGCTTATAAATAAAACTGTAAACTCACTTTCCCCTAGCCATTCAACCCACTCACAGCCCCATTTTACACCATTTTGATGTTTTATTATACTGAGCAAATTATGAAACTACAACTTGTAGGAAGACCAAATTAATAAGGTTTCCTTCAATGTAATTCCGATATTATTGGTATTATGGCAAAGCTTCCAGGCGGCCAGAAGACTGACAGTCCGGCACTGGAAAGTTAGAGAAAACAGCACTTTACTGCAAGCAGACCCAGGGGTATTGTTACCCAAAGTTGAGCAATGGGGGGTTCTAGGGGAGCTCCTTTTATACTCTGAGGTAATGATTCATCTCCTTTGCTGGGAACTCTTATCAGTTATGTACAGCTGCGGAGAGAGAGGCTATGCTTGCTTGTTCTTAGTCACCATAACAGGACATAGCTGCTGTCTCCATAGAACAGGATGTAGCTACAGTCTCCCTAGTATGGTAACAGGATGTAGCTGCAGTCTTTGTAGAATAAGACTTAGCTGCGGCCTCCATAGTACTGTGGAAAAATCGTGGCAAACTACCTTTTGCACTGGAGTCAGGGAAAATGTCTTTCACTTCATTAGTAATGGTAATATTATGAACCCATCCATTATCATAAGCAATCAAACCAAACCAAACCAATGCTTAGCACATTTTGAAAACTGTCCTAATAACAGATGCTAGAGAAGTATTATAAAATAACCCCTGTCCTCAACACGTTACTAATCAGATTATCTACAACAGCTTAATTCTTAAGATTACTGTTCTATAAAACTGAACTCTAACAGATCACTTTCATAATTTTCAGGTTGAAAAGAAATATTTTTATCAGTTGAATAGAAATAGCAATATTTCCCATTTGAACAGAGGAAGGTCTCCCCAAATCTAACCAACAGCTGGCTGGGGCTGCCAATCAATCACAGTATTCATTCCTTACAGACTGTAAGAGGGCAGGGGAGACAGTGTGATCCAAACTGTGTCAATCACAGTCCTACCATTGATTTTTTTTTTTTTTTTTTTTAATAGAACTAAAAGGTTAAGTGCATCTCAGGTGGAAAGTTTGGGGAAGTCTGAGACTGGAGCTACATCTAGCTATTGTTGCTATTCACCAAGGAAGTCAGGTTTAGGGAACTGAGCAACATACTTAGAGAAGGTGAGAGAAGAAAGAGACCAAACAGCAGTGGAAGGCTCTGCTTCCATGGTCCTAATGTCAGTCAAACCTCTGCCCTTCCCATAATTCAATTATGTTTGTCAATGAATTCCCTCCTTGGTAAGCTAGCTGGAATTGGACTTACCTCACTTGCAAAGAAAACATAACTTTACTCCCTCAGTTGTTCTCCATCTTCCAGCGCCTAACAGAAGAAATGGTCTTAGACTTTAGCAAGAGTTACATAATGAACATAACCAGTACTTTATATCTAAATTTTGACTTTAAAGGAGTTCAAACATTAAACTTGCTATAAAGTGCGTATATGAAACCTATCCTTGATCTTCAGATTGTCTTATAGAATTTAATTGTCTTAAATAATTTAACATCCAGAAACAGGGTCTGGATGAATAGTTCTCAAACAACTTGCCCCAAAATTTACACCTGTTGAAACAATCCAAAGAACACTTACCCCATTTATCAGTGCAACTTCGTCTTCCTGCTTTCCATTTTCAAAGTCCTTCCTCTTGCTTTTATCCAGCTATTTCTGCATATGTCACCCACTGTTCACTGTATTTTCTGGGTAACCTTGTTAGATTCCCTTTTCCCACCTGATCATCTCACCAGCCACATCCACGGGACCGCCGGTTCCTCCAAACTCAGAAAATACCTGAACCACAGGCTGAAAGTCATTAGGCAAAGGAACTTCTAATAATCCTATCAACAGTGTTTTCTCTGCATAATAACACTTTTTTTCTTTCTCTAAGTACTTTGTCTTTTTGGCAATAATAAAGTTTTTAGAAATTGTCCCCCCTTCATATCCTACAAATACATTTGAAAAAAATGTTTAGTACATGAATATCCATCAAGAATATTCTTTTTTCAGCTGTTTTTCCTTAACTCTGAGATGCCTGAATTGAAATGGGGGGGGGGGGAGAGAACAATCAGATACAATGCTTAAGAAACTGATAAACTGATTCCTAATAGCGTGTGAGCTTAAGGGTATTCGTCGTTTCACAGACTTGTCAAGTGTATCTTCATGGTTTGCTCCACCAAGAAAAGAATTTTAGGCAGGCAAATCTGTTTGAAATTATTCAGCTCAAAGACTAATGCTGCAAAATTAGAAAGAAAGAAGTCAAGTAACCTTATGGCAAAAGTACTGCTGGCTTTCCAGAGTAAAGTTTGTTCCAACTTCATGCAGAGGTTTTAAGAAGGCCAGAGACACTGAAGAGACCAAAAGAATTTTAAAAATAAACCAAAGGATTTTCCTTACAGTAGAAGAGCTCCAAGTCCACCCACATCATTTCTTTTCTGTTTTTGCCTTGACCCTCAGCTGCTAACACAGCACTGAAATTACTGCAGACACATTGGAGTTAGAATCTCAATTAATATTTGCATAGCTTGCCCAGGCTATGACCCACCCTGCTGTAGCAGAATGATAAATTTTTCCGTCTCCACTGAGGCCGGATAAGTCTTACTTCACAGGAGAATCAGCATAATTTCTGCCATACACGTGATGTAATTATCATGTCTAGTGTATTTGTCTGCCTAACTTGAGGCCATTTCATGGTGGAAAAAAAATTTTCGATAAAATTTTGGGACCACTTAGATTCATCTGACTTTCTCCAAAAGTCTTATTTCCTTAGTGGCGGTTAATATCGCTGAAGTGCAAGTAGGCACAAGGTCAAAAAGGAACAGAAGGAACCATTCTGCAAACATGCCACAAAGCAGAGACCCCCTTCTAAATGAGGAAGGCACTCAGCAACAGTTAGATGCAAAAAGGCATTTCCTCCCAGTAATTCTCCAGTCCATTAAGTTTGTTTGTCCTTCACTGGGAAAAATGAGCTGACATTTGTTGTTTTAAAAAGGGGTCAGTTATAAGGTGATGATAGAACTGAACTTTGTGGTAAACTTAACGTAGTAATTACAGACATCGACTTACAATGATGCACACCTGAAACCTATATAATTTATGACGTAATGTTCCTTTGGTAAAATTCAAAAATAAACAAGTTGGATACACCTTAGTTTTAAGAAACAGTGTCAAGAAGGAAGTCAAACCAAACAATTTTTAAGGTATCTTCCAGAATTAAAATTCAGAATAACAGACAATGAAATGATAAATTTTATTGTGGTGTAGGTGAATACAACAGGATATCAGAAAAAGAGAGAAAAGTTTGGCAAGGTGTGGTCATATGTACAGACCTTGGTACTGTTCACCAATATTTTTGGCTTTTTCCCTTCTGGCATGTAGACTTACATGTCACCGCTTCCTGAAGTTATTTAGGAGTGACCAGGTGTAACCAGAATGTCTTAAACAAATATGACATATATTACTTCCAGTTTAAAACCTTTAATTACCAGTGTCCCCATACTCTCTTCCCCTGACATGACAGCAACATTCTAGAGATAGGAATGGCTGCCAGCCTGGGTGCTAGAGTGAAGATGACAGACAATGGAGCCCTCCACTGATGTGGCATGGGCCCGCAGTGGCAGAAGAAATAAAACACTTGTCCTGTTAAGCCACTGAGACTTGAGAGTTAGCATAGCAGCATAAAATCCAGCTCTCCTAACTGAGAAATCAAGGGTATATTTGTGGAGAAGGTGAAACTTGACTGTATAATGGAGAAAATAAAGACAGGGGTTGAGTGATTCCAGAAATAGGATCTAGTCCAGAGATTCTCAACAATGTAAGTTCAAATAAATAAGAACATCCAGAGGTAGGGCTCAGGCATGGGGAATTTTCTAAAGCTTCCCAGATGATTCTACAGTGCATCCAAAGTTGAGAACTACTGGTTTAAACAATATGGATGAGATTATAATAAAAGTTAATAGACAGAATATGAATATGGCACAGAGAGCTTTTGCAATTTCTGTATGTTCCAAAAGTTCCAGATTGGGCTTCTAGATAACTTGAGCAAATATAGAAAATACAATTGTTCAAATTTTGTACAACCAGAAGAAAAAAGTTATATAATATTCAGCTAATTGCTAGAATTGTTATTTTTCTTTTGTATCTTATATGATATAGATCAAGTGTCAGTTCTTTTTAAACTTATATTTTTGTCTCAAAGAAAAAGGAAGATTTAAATCCCCACATAGGCTCTCTTCTCCTCCCATTTGAGACATCTGCCTTTTCCCGCACAGTGTCAAACATGAGCTTGAGCTGGTGAAGGTCAGGGTAAGCAAATTTGGCCACATTGGGCACTTGGTCACCAGGGTGGCTTTAAACTCTAGAAAACTGGCTATTTCTGCCATCAGTAGTGCCTGCACTGACCTCAACTACATGATTTACCTGTTCCAGGATGATTGTCACTATGTCAAGTTCAATGGCACAGACAAGGCTGAGAACAGGAAGTTTGTCATCAATGCAAAGCTCACCTTCATCTTCCAGCATTGAGACCCTGCCAACATCAAATGGGGCAGTGTTGGCGCTGAATGCCCTGTGAAGTGCACTGGTATTTTCACTACCTTGGAGAAGACTGGGGCTCACCTGAAGGGTAAAGCCAAAAGGGTCATCATCCCTGTCCCGTCTGCTGATGCCCCCACGTTTGTGATGAATGTGAACCATGAGAAGTATGACAGCTATCCTCTATCCAAACTGTCGGTAGTGATTCCTGCACCACCAACTATTTGGCCTCCCTGGCTAAAGTCATCCACAACAACTTTGGCATTGTGGAGAGACTCATGACCATAGTCCATACCATCATGGCCACTCAGAAGTCCCTGGACGGTCCCTCTGGAAGTTGTGCCCTGATGGCTCAGTGGTCTCTAAGAACATCATCCCCACTTCTATGGGTGTTGCCAAGGCTGCGAGCAAGGTCATTTCTGAGGTTAATGACAAGTTCCCTGGCAAGGGTTCCATATTCCTACTCATGTGCTGATTGTGGATTTGATCTGCCACCTGGGTAAGGCTGCCAGACATAATGACATCAAGAAGTAGGCACCCCAGGGGCCCCTCAGCGACATCCTTGGCTACACTAAGGATCAGGTTGTCTCCTGCTACTTTAATAGTGACACTTTCTTCTTCACTTTCAGTGCTGGGTTGACATTGCCTTCAGCGACTACTTTGTCCAACTCATTTCCTGGCACGACAATAAATTTGACTATAGTAACATGGTTGCAAAGCTGATGATCAACATGGCCCCCGAGGAGTAAGAGCCTTCTGGACCATAGCCCTAGGAAAAGCACAAGAGGAAAAAGAGGCCCTCGACTGATAGGGAGTACTTCCCCATTCATCCAACATACTGAGACTCTCCTGACATCAATATAATTTCCATCCCAGATCCCCTGAAGAATGGGATCCCTAACTTGTCATGTGTGATCAATAAAATGCACCATATTCCACATACATACATACATACATACATACATACATACTTATATATATATAACTTCACATAAAATTCAACCTTAAATGACTCCAATGTCAGTTTATCAAGTTCACATGTGCACTCAGTCCATGGCTGTCAGGAATAATGCTAGTAATTATTGTTTAGTGAATCTTTATTATGAAGAAGGCATTGTGTGAAGTAATCTGCAATCATAACTTGACTTAGTCCCCACAATAAAACTGCCAGATGGTTATTATTATCCATATTTTGCAGAAGAGGAAACTGGAGTTCATAGAGAGGAAGTAAATTTATCAATGATATACAATATCAAAGGAGGAAATCATGGATAGGAACTCAGGTTTTTCTGAGTCCAAAACTTATTCTAACTACTAAGTTAAATGAACTCACCAAAATTTCTTTCCACGCCATCATTTTCCCAAATAACTGTAACAGACTAAGGAACATTTTAATTTGGAACAGAAGTATTTGATGGAAAAACAAATTTACTAATCAAGAAATATTTTTTCTTCATGAGAAATATCCAAACATATTCAAAGAACCACCATTATTAAAAATAATTTACAGAGGGAGAATTTTCTTCTTCCCTGCCCTGCAGTAACAACACAGCACTTTCCATTAGTTCACAATTAGCCCTACTCAGAGTCAGCTGAAAATCATCATATAGGGAATATTAATCAAGTCTTTTGCAGTGCAAAAGGAACTTCAACTGCAAATCTTGTCAGGTAACAAATATTTACGTTTTTAGAACTAAATAAATTTGGAAATTCTTGATTCTCTCTTTAGAGGCAAAATGCCAAGTAGCCCTTGTACTAAAAGACCACCTGATAAAATATAACACGTATATCCAACAGGCCTATTGAGTTGTCAGTTTTTGACTGATAAAGTTTTTAATAAATCAGAATGTTGCCAGTTGTCTTACTGAACTCCATAGAGCTATTTAAATTGATATGCTACTAAAAATCATATTTTCTTTTCCAAAAAATGAACAGGCACAGTTGCAAAAAACATAGGACTAAAGAATGAATTAGAATGCTCATAAACAAGTCAGCAATAGCACAAATTACCTCAAACTCATCATAGGTCTGCCACCAAATTTTGATCAATATGTCTATCATGTATGAAATTCAGGAGACCTATATAGTTCAATTTTAGAATAGAATTACATTCAAGAAAGTTAAGTCCCAATTCCAAAAGCCATTTTTAAATTGACTCAGATAACTTACTTGCAGTTCTGGAAGACATCATTCACAATCTGCAACAATAAATTTTGAATCTAATTTCTTCTATTTCCCAATCCTCTAAGACCCAGGCCTACTCCTAGAAACTGAAAATCACTAAATTTTCCAAACTATTACAACATAGCCATGAATGATAGGCCGCATTACTGACATTTATCCTTTCTGATTCCTCTCCTGTGGGAGGAACATACTTCCCCATCTCATGAATGTTGGCCTTGGTCAGATGATTAGCTTTGAGCAGTGGAATGAAAGCCATCTGTCCCCTACGCCACAACCAAGCAGAAACTTGAAATGTACTTGTCTGGTTTGACATGACCTCTTGTGCTCACTTCTGCCATGAGAAGAGGAAGCCCCAAGTAGTCCTAAAATGAGAGACACCTGGAACAGACAGAAATTTGACTTAAATCAAAACCACCAGACCTATGAGACCACAAACCTGAGTGAGAAATTTAGGCTTGGTTTTGAAGACACTGGAATTGAGAGTTGCTTGTTATACAGCATATTGTAGCAGCCACTATATACAAGGTTACTTTTCTCCTTTCCTTCTGTTTTCCCTCTCTGTATCCCCCAGCCAGAGAGCACCCTGCCTCTTTAGGAAGAAAGAAGAAAGGGAAATTGGGATAGATGATGCAAGATTAATTGAACTAGAAAAAGGAAGGGGTATTACCTAGGCAATGGCTAAACAAATGACATCATATAATCTAAAAGAAATCAGTTTCTAAGACAGACATAAAGGCCTCCAAAAAAAGCAAAGCAATAAAAATATTAAACCACGTGTCATTTTTCAGGCACCTGCTGCTGCTGTCTCAAAGAACCCTCTGAAAATGCTTTCACATATACACCACATTCTTCTAAAATGTAACACAGGAAGTCATTTTTTTACCCACTTAAAACTACGGATATAGGGCAATTCTTTGTGAAGAGCTGATAAGGCAATGGTAAGGGATGTGGGATAAATTCTAACAATCATGCCCTGCCTGCATGACTAAGATTTATTAGTGTAAACCTGCAAATCTCTGGCTTATGTATGCAAATGCAGGGCCAATTACTGATTCACCTGCAACTGCTAATTAAAAGGTTGGGGTGATGGATTACCACAAAGCTGGCAGATTGGGGCCTGGCTGTCTAGCATCCTCTATTCCCACACAAAGGATAGACCAAGGAGAGAATATGTAAAGATTAGCTCCCTAAAGAGCTATCAGAATTTTATATCTACTAATTTGGAAGAAAAAAAAAACGAATCGTGTGGGAAAATATAATTATAACACAGCTAGAAAATAAGAACAGGCAAAGCAAACCAAGCAGTGTTGCATCATTAAAGGACAAAATAACCCTTCTGGGTAATTTTCCCATGGAATTTAGAATTAAAAAAATTGGAAAAAGGTTTGGAAGAAACCACATGTGATTCTTTCCCCTCCAATTACAACAAATTTCCACAGTTTTCAACTCAGCAAAATGCCTGAACCAAAGCTTGGCAAATAGCAGAGAACACAGTTGTTAATAAAATTAAAACATTGAATCCAAGTCTTCCAGACTGCTAGGTTGATTCGATTCTCTTGTTATTGAAACTATGTTTGGAGATATTTAGTCCATTTCTAACTTCCAGTGTTAGTTGAAGTAATCTAATTAAATCTCATCTTTAAAAAATAAAAAAAACAAAGAGCTGCTTCTCAGAATCTACAAAGAGCAGCATCTATAGCTCTCTAGTTCCTTCCAGGATCAAGTGCTAGGATAGCCCTTCTTTTGTCAGCCCCTTTGGCTCCATCACAGACAGCCACCACCAAACCACAGCTGTGGCCAAAGTGCCTTATGATCAACAATCCCTCAAACCCACACCTCCTCACAATTCTCATGTCTCAACCCAAAGCACAACCGCGAATCAGCTCCTTTGACCAAGGGCCAGGCCTGTGGTCACACAGACCTCATCTTCAAAGGACTGTTTTAAAAGCAGGGTCTTCTTTGGTCAAGAGTGTCTCTCTGAGGCAGCCCTCGAATGTTCGGGAAGTACCAGGGTTTCTGCTGAATGGCTTTTCTGCATACGGCATTCCTGGAGGTACTAAGAGGCTAATGAAGTGTCATATTAAAAAATACTCCTTAATGACATAACCTCAGAGGAGAAACAGCAGGTAGGCAATGTCAGCATGCTACTGGCAGGAAAACATAGAGGGTGCTCATTAGATTTACCTCATCAGTAAATGCCATTGCCTTAAAGAAAGAAGAAATACATAAAAAATCCTTAGGTCATGTTGAAATCCTGAACTTCTAGTTTGCATAGCCACACCACCCTGGCTCTCCTGTTTGCTTGTGTTATGTTTCTATTTTTATTTAGTTATCTGTTTGTTTTTCAGGAAAGGTGCAGGCAGGAATGAAGGTGAGTAGGCTGGCAGGCAGGAAGAGAGAGGAGAAAGAAACATTTTTATTTAGTTGTTCATCTTGGTTGTTCCCCCCACCATGTTCCTGCCCTGGAACATAAACCTAAGTCCTTGGGATTTAAGTGAACTGTGCTCAGTGGGAGGCAGCAAACCCAACCACTACCCTAATAGGGTACACTTGCCCAGTTTATTTATCATCCTTTTGTTTAACTTTTAGAATATTGAATTTTACCCTTATTAAGTATGTGTATTTACAGTAAAAACAGACCATTTCTTCTTAGACTTAATATGTGTAAATATTTGCCCATGCCAACTGTTGACCTCAAACAAGAACAGTTATTTGAACTACAAACCCAGTTTATGATGAAACAAAATGACAGAAGAGTGGCCAGATTGGAGAGTACATTCTTGGTCAGACCCTCACGAACCTTCCCAAATTCAAGGTTAATCCCCCGAATCCTTTGGAAGACCTCCCCCTCGATTCCTCCTGAAGGAGAAACAGGGCAGATATAAGGTGTCTTTGGTTTATTCTTTGCTGATTTACACATGTGGGCACTTCCTTTCTAGCCTCCTGAACTCGTTTAAAGAGGGTTCTAAATATTAAAGTTCATATGACTAAGTGTCAGGTATTTCTTGCTACATTTTCTCCATGAAGTTGTCCACCACCGGAGGAGGTCGACTTGCTCTAATCCTTAAATCATCAAGCAGCAGCGTGTAGAACAGGCTTTTGAGCTTCAGATGGTGAAGGCTCCCCATGGCCACGGCCTACGGTGAAGCCAGGGCAAGGCCGGGCCTAGCCAAAGCAGCTCTGTGACATTGCACTTGTCAATTATGTTCTGGAATTGCCCAGAATGAAACCATCACAAGCTGAGTCTGAACAGTCAGTTAATGATCTTGACAAGAATTCTTCAGCTTTAAAATGTCCTCAGAAGGGATCCCAAGCCCAAAATGCTTTAAACCCATTTATAGTGCCTGCTCGAATATCCTGACTTTATTCTTAGAACAATCCTTCCTCATTATGTGTCATTAACGTGTTAACTTTCACATGCCTTAGCGGCATGTCAGATCATACTGACCATAAATGGTGCTAAAAGAGGTGCCCCACCATTCTCCTCCTATTTCTGGAATATTAACATAACTCCACCTTGTAACGGCCCCCAACCCTGCTTCCCAGAACCTTCAGTTTATAAAAACCCAATTCCCTGGCCTGCATATGAGTTTCTCACCGGGAATGCTCTTGGGGACCTATGGTTCTTTGCATTAAACTTTCTCTTCAGAGTGTCAGCATATTTGTGAGTCCTTATTTCATTCTTGAAGTGGTATTCCCAATCATTCTTCCTACTGACACGACTCAGCTCTTTCTATTCCACTTCGGCTGTCACCCTCTGTTGGAAGGATCCATTTTCTCCTGTGGGAATCAAAAGGAGAGCTCCCGCATTTCCCTGAGGTTCTTCACAGACAGGACAACTGAACAAATTAACACTAGTTGCTGTTAGTAAAAGAAAAGCTCAAATTTAATAACATACATAAGAGAGAATTTCCAGAGCAGTAAATTCTGAGGTAGCTGGGCACACAAACATTTATATTCTGAGCTGAGACTCAGAAAGGGAATCTGGGATCTCAGGGGAGAGAGGAGGGTCCCTACATGGCAAGGAGGAATGACTCATCCTTACTCTAAAAGTAAAGATAAGTAACTTCCCTTTCCAGTTTCTACTAGAGAGAAGGGACAAACGACCATTTCTGGATTATGAGAAGGGTGGAGGCCCCGGGGGTAGCAGATGGCTTCTTTGACTTGGGAAGGGCTTCAGGTTTAGAAGAATTGGAGCTTCTTCTTTGCCTCTGAGGCTGTCCACTGGGTTCTTCATTTCAGAGTGGGGCACGCAAAGGAGACAAATCCTGAGAGACGGGGTGTCATGTTTTAGTCTCCAGACTCCTCTGACTTTGTCCTCTACTACTTTTTATTTGAATATGCTCCCTATTCCTTTTGAAAGCATCTTTATGTGACTTTCATGTATTTGTCCCTGCTTTCCTTACGCTTCTCTTTCTCTATTTTCCCCAATTTTCTATTCTCCTTTTTATATACCCTCTATTCTTTATCCTTTTCCTTCCAATCACTGTCCCATTGCCACTGGGCACCTTCTTCACATGAGCAATAATATCAGGTAAAGACATAGACTGTCTCCCAACCCCACCTACACTGAAATAAACCGAGTATGGGACAGGTGAGGCAACAAACACACCACTAACAGGGAGTTAAATTCAGTCAAGAAACTAATAATAATTCTTTGTGTTATTTCTGCCTCTAAGCCTCCATGTTCCTTGGCCATAATCACAAAGTCCAAGTCTACTTTTCATCACGGAATGGTTTTCCTGTCTATCTGCAACCCCGCCTGTGCTGTCCTGTACAACACTCTCACCACATGTGGTCCACACTTGAGTCCCTGACGTCAGAGACCTTGGTTTATTGCTTTGCATCTCCAGTCCTCGGCACTGAGCTGGAGCTCCTTAGGTGATTATTGAATGACTGTACTACTGCCGTTTGTTCTCGATTTCTTCATAGGCTCCAGCACCTTACACCTTATGCATTTCTTCCTCTATTCACTTAAAATCCTCCCTACTTGGAATGCTTTCCCCCAAACCCATCACTCTCCTGGTACATTTCACCCTCTTAAAGGACACTCAAGTTTTCTCTCTTTCGTGGAGCATTCACTAAGCACTTCGCTTTGCCTAGGTTTTTCTCAACTCTGGTTTCCTATTAGGAATGTTCATCTCTATAACCAAATTGTGAATTTGATTATATGTCATTTTGTTTCATTCATGTTAGAGCTGTCACAACTTGGGAATAAATGCCGATTCTTATGTTAACGTAATATCTACATTTAACTAGACTTTTACAGCTCACAAAGTCCTTTCCTCACATGGAATCATAGTCTTTAATCCTCTCAGCAACCCCAAGCCACAGAGCCAAAGCTCTTCCTTCATCAAGTTTCCACCTGCCACTTGGTGATCAGCACTGACACTGAAGAGCTGATTTATACATTCAATAAGGGTTCAGATTTTCTCTTAAGCCATATGACTTTTAAAGAGTAGCAGAATGTGCCACCCCCAAAGCATCCCTCTTTGGCATTAGGCTTACTGTGAGCTGATTACTATGAGAAACTACAGACACAGAAGTGCTGAAAACAGAGTAGAAATGTCCCTTTTGTAGGGAAATTTGCATTAAAATGGGAGGCTTGTGCCAGTAAGAGAGCTATTATCAGAGATCACTTTTGCACCTGAGAGACTAATCTGCAAGGCGTGGCAGTCTTTGTTTATCAAATATTTCCTCTTCTCACATCCTTCTGAATTGCTTTTGCACCTTTGAAGCCCCAGGCCCCTATCACTTTCCTTAGCCTAGAAAAGTCTAAAAGTCACAACTATTTGGCTGCTGTTCTCCTATCTTTGTGGAGCTTCTATTCATGTGTATGCAATTAAAATTGGACATTTTTCCTGCGAACTTTTCTTTTTTGTTTATAGGCATGATCTCAACTAAAAACAATCGAAATAGAGGGAAAATTATTTTTACTCCTTCACACTTTTGACATGTATACCACTACTTTCCTAATCTACGTTTTTCTGTCTTTCATTTAACCTTAATCCTCTATTTCCCCCTTATCCCCATCACAAATTAAATGCCTAATAAGAAGACTAGTTTTAAGTCATAAATTCACTACAAAGTTAAAATTTTAGGGTCACTAAGACTAATATCACACATCTACCACCAAGTAGATTTAACATTTGAATACTTAAATTGTCTTAAAACTATTCTAGCACCATTTGAGGAAATTGAAAGCACTAGGGTTTGTTACACCATAAAGATAAACTAATATGAATCTAATTGATTGAAACTCATGTCCAGATGAATATGTTTTCTAAGTTTTTTTTTTAAAGGAAAGGTAAGGAAGGAATGAAGTTGAATAGAGGCAGATGGGCAGGAAGAGAGAGGAGGAAGAAGCACTTTACTTATTTAGTTGTTCATTTTAGCTGTTACACACACACACACACACACACACACACACAGAATCCAGAGTCCTTGGGATGCATGTGGACTGTGCCAAAGACACTGACCAAACCACCACTCTACTATGCATGCCTGTTTTCTAATTTTTGAAAGAGTGTGGGCTCACAGACATTCAAAAGGTTGAAAAGGGGTTCTCATCCAAAGAGCTTTTGAAAACTTACCTGTTGACCTCTACTCAGAATCACTGTCTGATAATGGTCTTGAATTTAAGGAGCCCTCTACTCAGGCTGACTGAATACATATCAATAGTTTCATTCCGCTAGTGGATTTTATTGTTTGAGATAACGGCTTTACATTTCAATATTATTTTTTCCCTCATTCAACAGCTATCTGCTCTGGCCAAAAAAACAAAGCAAAACAAAAAAACAATGGTCAGGTTGCACTTTTCATTGCACGCATTCCTATATATATTATAACATGCACTCACTGTGAATACTGCTTAGCTGAGGGGTAAGTTGAGCAACCTAAGAAAACAAAAGGTATGAAAGAATCAGATTTTTAAAAATGAAATCCTGAAACTATTCTGTATGACAGTGAATACATGTCATTATGTTTGTCAATATCCCTGGAATGTACAACACCAAAAATTATGTAAGCTCTGGACTTTGGGTAATAATGATGTATCAGTGTCATCAGTTATAAGAAATGTACCACTCCAGTGCTAATGATGATAGTGGGAGAGGCTTTGTGTGTATGTGGGGTGGGATGCATTTGGGAAATCTTTGTACCTTCCATTTAATTTTGTTGTGAATGGAAAACTGCTTTTAAAAACAAAGTTATTTTTAAAATGAAATTTGGTGTGCTCTGGTGGAGTGGTAGTTTAGTCAGCTGCCTTTGGCTGACAGCACAGTCCACATACATCCCAAGGAACTGGGTTTGTGTCCCAGGACCAGGGTGAACAACCAAGATGAACAACTAAATAAAAGAAAGTGCTTCTGCCTCCTCTCTCATCCTGTCTGCCTGCCTCTACTCACCTTTATCCCTGCCTGCACCTTTCCTTTAAAAAAATGAAATTCAGCATCTACTGGTATACATACATATATGCACATGTTCTAGAAAACATTTTCTGCTGGATGTCAGAAACATTCATGCACCTTGATTGCAAACTGCTTTTATTTTGATATCATGACATTTCAATGAAAACAAAACAATGAAAAGTGAGCTCCAATAAAGAAGCCACTGAAAGAATTAAATCTGATTCCCAGTCACTGTGGGAAAACCTCAGCAGAAACTCGGCCAGCATACGGTCAGTTTTAAATATGACAAATAAATGTTCAAGATTTACTAGCTAGAAGAGATGAGTTGTAGAAATTGATACTTGCACAGCCTTTTCCAATCTTGCGTGGTAACCATTCCTTACAAAAGAATGCTTTCTTTTCTTTTCTGCTTTTGATCCATAGGAGGCCAGGCTAACAACCTGTCAACAACCTCTTCATGCAACCGGCAAGCGAAAACCCTCAGTCGATAGACAGCCCACACACTTGTCTACAGCATCAGAGAAGCTTCTTTCTGGGGTTCTCCAGGTGCACAAAGGAGCAGGTTTTTATCTTGGGCGGTTCCAAAAAAGTAGCTGCAGTCAATTTATTAGAAAATAGCTAGACCGTAATCTGGACAGAGCTGCTTCTCAGCTATTACTATATCCACTCCTCCCTCAGCACTGTATTTCTGAAGCTCCCAATGGTCCAATTTTTCAAGTCATTTGTCCACTTCCAACCAACCTTGGTGAAGGTTTGAGTAATAAATATATAATGACTAAACCAAGCCTTCCTTTGCTGACGCAGTCGTACTGAATTAATTATTAATTTTCTAAGCATGCTCTTCCTGGGGCTCTATTAGTTATTCTTTCAATTCCAGATGGTTGAGAGCTCACATCTGCATTATCTTTGGAATGATAAGCAGTAAGAGGGAAAGGAGAATGGCCAGAAAGCAGAGAGAAGGAAACCTGTTATTCCCAGAAAAAGATCAGAGGCCATCTTTTATTCCAATTCCCTAGAGAGTGAAAGGAAAAGAAAAAAGTACATAGGCCAAACTTCATTATGAGAAACAATAAACCTATGATAAGTAGGGTCAAACTTACTTTTGCTTTGTAAGGAAATTTCTTTGCCATTAAATAAGTGTCCAGATTCTTATTGTGGGTAATAGGTCATGCCCTTGGGTGGCAGATAATTTAGAATTTGTGATCAGAAATTGTCATGGTATTTTGTTCCTGTGTATCTGAACAGAAAAAGCTTTGAAGGATAAGAAAGTTTTGGAGAGCAAAATAGTATTGAACTCCTTTGATGGGAACACTGCAACCTTTCTTTCCTCTTTCTTTCCTTCACCAGTTCTTTATTTTAGAAAGAAATGGAGATTAAAAGAAGCAAAAAGTCCTGGGGATAATCAGAATATAGATCACATACAACGCATCTGATGAGTCTTGAATGATGCCTATCAGATTCTAATACGTTAGAGACACTGGTCATAGTTGCTGTACCTTCAGTCTATTACGAATCTTTCTCAGGCCTTGGTGAATTTCTCTTTTTTTCCAGACCACATTCATTGACCAGATTAACTAAACTTTCAAAGCTTCTTCTTCCCTATGCAGGAATGTGAACAGAAAAAACAGCATTGGCCATAAGTTAATAATTGTTGAATCTGATTAATGGGTACACGAGAGTTTATTATGTTACTTTATTTTTGTAGGTAATCGAAATTTCCCCTAATAAATTTCCTATTAAATAAGTTTAACCTTGTATCACCTCATTCAAGTGCAACATTTTAAATCAGTTCTGAAAAATATCTTCCCAGAAAACAATGCAGTGACATAACTAGCCTAAATTTTTTCCTTCCACAATAAAACGGAGTCCTTTCTCATCTCTACTGTAGGTACATCCATTTACGTGTTCTTTCTTCAACTCCATTCTACTCCTCTCTTGGACTTAAAAAAATATAACCAGTTGTTTGGACTGGCATGTTGTGAATGATTAGTTGCATGGTTCACAACACTACATACATCTTGAAAGTGCCTGGGAAAGACAACCCTAAAAAAACAGCTTTTGCCAACATACAAACTCGTGGGGGGATGATTTGTGGACAGTCTTCTGCAACCCCTGTGCTGCAGACACTGTTGCAGCCATGGCACTAGCACCATCCCTGCGTTGCCCAGAGGGTTGGCCAAGGGTACCGCGGTAAACGCTTAACAACTAGCTGTAGGTGAGAGTGGAAAAGCCCTCAACTTGTAGCTTTACTTGATTTTTATGGTGCAATTTCTGATTTCAAATTCTCAGGGTGAGGTCACTGAATCAGGAGGTGTGAAGTAATACAATCAGCTCCTACGAGCGCTAGGAATCAGCTCTGCACACCACTGATGGCATAAAAATTTACAGCTGTTTCTTCTGGGAGCTGCTTTGTTTCCCCAACTCCCACTGAAGAGAGTTACCTCTCAGGTTCATGCAGGGAGGGAGATAGCCAGAGGACAACGACTAACTGATACGAAGTTTCAAAATCCCAGTCCTATTGCCTGAAACAAGGCCAATTCTGTCAATTCTGTGATGTGATTGACACCTCCCCCCACCCACCTCCCCTGCCCTAAATCAGATCATCTTCCTGGAGAGCACATCACTTTTCTTCTCTTTTCCCTTTTCCTATCCTGTTTCCTTCACTTATTAGCATGGGCTTCTTTTCATTATTGTTTTTTTTTTTTTTTTTTTCCCTTAAAGTAAATGCCCTCAGTAAATTACACGCAGCTGAATGCTCGCCTCAGGCTCTGCTTCTAGGGAACTCAGCCTATGACACATTCAAAATTTACCTCAAGGGCTAAGATTTCCAGATTTTCTGTCCAATGAACCCTTGATGAAATGCAGTAATAATTCTAATACCAGGAGATCCATAGGTATAAGCCCAAGCATCTAACTACAATGCCCCTATTTTTAAAATCTTCTACTTCACAATAAAAACGAATACAAAATGTAAAATTTTGTTCCATAGTAACCGCATTTAACATTAAATAATGGAAACTATCTCTTTAGCACCACAAGTTCATAATACAGTTATTGTTATTATTGCTATGACTTTTACTAATATAATGAATTCAGTAGTCTTAAAATACTACCCCAAATACAGTGTCAATAATCCCAGTTTCTTTCTTCAGTTTCATCAGTAAGAAAGGTGGGGATGGAGGGGGGGAGTCAATCATTGGTACATAGAGCTCAAAGTGATTTTAAGTATTCTTCCTAGTCTTCCATTTTACAGACGTGAAGACTAAGATTTGGGGCATGAAAATTAGGTAATTTTCTGAAGATCAAGAAATCAGTAAAGCTGGAACCAAAGTCACCATGAATTCTCAGGCCAGAGATCTCTCTGCTTCTCCATGCTGTCTGCCCAGTTTTTGAGAAGGGCATTGGTATCAG
This sequence comes from Solenodon paradoxus, assembly GCA_004363575.1. Lineage (NCBI taxonomy): Eukaryota > Metazoa > Chordata > Mammalia > Eulipotyphla > Solenodontidae > Solenodon > Solenodon paradoxus. Next base: position 363,364 of record RJWH01000746.1, on the reverse strand, counting down.
TACAAGAGCAGAAAGATCTGAAGTCTGTGATCACTCTAAAATGTCTCGGCTGATATCCCAGAATTGGGTGGTGGCTCATTTAGCAAGGCAGCCTTCAGACTCCAAGTGTTTCCAAATGTGATTTAGAAACTGCCACTTCATCCGAAAGAAGACCTAAGTGAGAATTGGAGGGAACTTCCCAGCTATAGTCCCTTGATAATAGATGGTCCAAGAATGCCCTCTGGTGACTTTCTACTGCGTTTCTGGCAATGAAGAGACAGGAGGTGGCTGTGGAAAAGGAACAAGGGAAACCAGACTGCTGGAAATGGTTTTCTTTCCCAACAAATGTGGCGTGGGTGTTCTGTCAGCAAACTGGCAAGATCCCACCAGGAAGTAGGATAAAAACATAATATATGGTTACGCCTCTGCTGCATTTGTCTTTTGTTCTCTTACAATGATTATAATTCTTTCTTAATTGCACAATTATTTCAATACTTACAGAACTCATGTCATATTAATAACGGCATAGAAACAATAACAAATTGGTAGGCATAAAAATTTCTAACACAATTTTAATTTAGGCATGTCCTTCTCTTATTTACTGCATAATAAAAGCAGTGTTTCCCACAAATGGAGCACAATCATACCCTTGGGTCCTCAGAATGGAACCCGTCTTCTTGGGGTCACAGGCAGTTTATTTTTGGTGGCAATTATTTGAGGAAAAGAAGATTGACATGTGTGCCCCCAAGATATACCCCTGAAGAAATTGAAAGGAGTTATGAGTAGAAGCAATGGGAAAAAGAGGGGCTCAAATGCAATTAAAGGTTTTTAAAAACGATGACCTAGATATGCTCGTCCTGTTTAGCCTTACATGGATCTGAATTATAAACCGGTAGGTTTGGGAAGGAGGACATCTATGAGCCCTGCTGCATGTCAGGACAAATAAGAGTAATTGTTGTCACTTGCAGAGTGTCTCCTAGGTGCCAGGTAACGTGCTATGAAGAACTTCATGTGGATTTTCTAAACTCCTACCAAAACCAGAGGAGAAATGAAGTGCTTTCTGCATTATGTAGATGAGGCATGGAGATCTTAAATAAATTGCCCCAGCTCACGCAGCCACTAGTGAAACCAGATCTCAAGCATCGACCTGCTCATCAACTCCCAAGGCCATGCTTTTCTATAGCATCCTGATATACAGCAGTCACAGCTCTCCTAAACTGCCATCCTGTTCCCTCTCCCTGAATTTATCTAAGCATGAACACACATTTCTTTTATCTAACATCTCTTATAGCGTAAAGTACTTCTCTGTTTTTCCATGCTTTGTACTCTCGGGTCCTATTCTGTCTGTTGGGACTCTGCTGAAGTCTATTCCCTGCTTTCTCTGACATTCCCTTAAATACCTGAAACCAGGTATAAGGTCACCAACCTACCTCCCAACTTCCTTTGCTCGAAGCTAATCAGCCCCAGTTCTAGGACTCTAGTATGATAAGCTTTCCCAACTTTTTACTATTGGGGTTCATTCCACCTGGTTATCATTTCTCCATAAAAAAACAAAATGCTGTGTCAAATGCTGAAGCACACTCTAAATATCATCTGACTTTAGTAGAGCATAGTGAGACTATTAATTTCTTGCTAGCAAAACCTATTGTAATAAGTTACCAGAAGATGACTTCATTCTCATATAAGCTCACATTCATCAAGAATCCTAGGTCTTCCTCCCACAGAAAGTAAGATCTTCCAACCTACAAATGCACACTGCATGTTTTAACCAAAATGATTTCTTTTTTTAATTAATATTCTTATTCATGTTCTCATTTCTTAACTGAGCCTCTCTACTGAGGTCATTTAAGCTCAGGTCAATCTGTTGAAAAGATGGGACCCACAAATGAAGTTCTAAAGCTTCCCTTCCATGTGATCTGTGCATATCTTTGTCCCACCAGCCATGAATCCTCCTAGTACAACTATCACCCGGCTCATATATCTTCATCTTTCTCACAAGGACGTCACAAGAGGCTCTATCAAATGTCTTCCTGCAATCCAGACACATTCTGTCTGTGGCATTTCCCTTCCTTACCAGTCTCCCTTACTCTATCAGAAACGGAAATGAGGTTAGTTGGGCATATCTTGTTTTTAAGCAAACCCACACTTAGTGAATCCATATTTATATGTACCAGAAGGCTCAATGGGATGTTTATTTCAGAAAATGGTAAATTCCTTTGAGAACCTAATTTTGAACAAATTATAAAGAATTGACATCTTACTGGCTTCTTTTTAAAAAAGAAGCTTTAAAAAGCACTCAAGAAAAGTATTTTTTAAGACCATCAATACCATTATGGAGTTCAGCACTGATGACCATGCAAATATCTCTTAAATACATTTCCAAACAACAACTAGATTTGGAACACCTTAACTAAGATTAAAACATCTTTTTGTATCACATTTTCACCAGAGAGCTAAATCTCATCCAAACAATTAGATATCAGAGGTGAGCTCTGTATTCAGTACACATTAAATCTCACTTTCTAGAACTTTCAGAGCTGTGATTCTAGACTATCGAAGTGGAGCTGGTGTACAAATAATTCTGTATCACAGATGAAGTTTCCATGATGCAAGTATCCCCTACACACTAAAATCAAAAACTTGGGTGATAGTTTTTTAAAAGATATTATTGATTCAAAGTAATAGAGCTTTTAGAATTAGGCATGTTCTGAAGTTTTAGAAATGTTAACTCACTTAATTCCTATGACAACCCTTTGTGATGTTTCCTTTTATTCACTTCATTTAACAGAAAGGAAAAACTAAAGCACACAGAGGTTAAGTGAGTTGGCTAAGGACACACGGTTAGGAATTGACACAAATCCTTCACAGTGAAAATTCAATTCTATGCTTTAAATTCAAACAAAGAACAAAATTATAGACATTCCATCACCTCCCCAGTTATTCTCATAAAGGCCCCAAATGATATTTCTATTTCTCATCCTATCCATTGGTAATGTAATGTTCATCTTCGTTAAAGGGACAGGATTAAAAAAAGGATAGAATTAAAAAAAAAAAATTCAGCAGTGTTAAAACCACACATGTCTGGTTTTAGTTTTAAATTCTTAAATCATTCCATTAATTCATTGACTTTATTTCAATTCTTAATCTTATGACAACCTCAACATCTGCTGTGCTGCCTGGTCCTGGGTAAGCACTAAATACCTCTTCATTAAATTCAAGCAAATCGATTTTTTCTGACGTATGTACAAGATGACACATATAAAGGTAATAATAACAGCGGCAATTTTATTTCAAAACACTTTCCCAGTACTGTTTATTATCTACAAAGATTTAAGATTTACTTGTATTTCTACAAATATAACTCATGAGAGTTGGCCCCATAAGACTGTAAGAGTTCTTAGACATAAACCCCAAAAGAATATCCTGGTGTGGTAGGTTTTTACACAAACTTGAAATAGTGTTATATTAAAAAATTAATAAAATCTCTTCATGCTCAAAATTTGAGGTAGTGTAAATCCCCTAGATTTAAGTACTTTTTCAAGGATCGCATAATTTCAAAATTGGCAGGCCAAAGGAATTATAAAACTTGAGTTCAGGCGATCAGGCTAAGTGATGGAAATTTTGAATTATGCAAGATCTTTGGAGCTACATCTTTTTCATAAAATGCCACCAGACTCCATATATCCCAAAGGGACAACACAAATGAAACACTAATTTATAGTTTGATGTCTGACATTTTGAAGGCCAAACAGACTGAGAAGCTTCGAGCCAAAAAACTGTCCTCTGCTTCTCAAAAATATACAGAACTACAGAGAAGAATGTTGGGATACACAAAGCAAAGAAGAAATTAAGCTGAAGAGGCCCATGACTGATTTGCAGCCACACATCCAAATGTCAGTGGTGTTGGCTCTAACAGAAGAGGCTCCAAGGAGCTCAGAGAACCAGCCATTCCTTCCCCTTCCAAAATCTCCAACCCTCTTGGAATCATAAGCTCTCAGACTTCATCTGGATGAGAGGCCACAGCTCTCTTAGAAGCTGTTTTACTTGAGAGTGAGAAATGTTGACAGATAAACAAATTACAACATAAAAAGTAAGCTTAGTCTGTATGCACTGGAGCAATGGCTGGAAATGTTTGTGACCAATTTCACACATCTTGGCAAACACATTGTGGGGAGCAGGGTGGTATAAACTAGGAGAATCACAGCCTATCATTTCTCCTCCTCTAGCATCTGCTCACTGAAATCGTCCCTGGTACCTACCCGATAGGTTCATTAAAAAAACAAGAACAGAATCAAAACCTAAGGAAAGAAAGGAATTGGGGCAAAGATTGGTGTGACAATGAAAGCAATGGGACTGGAATCTTTTACAAGCACCTATGAATCTGAAGCAGCACATTGCTTCTTTTCTTAGGTTTTATCCTTCCCATGACCTTCCTAATTAGGTAAAAAAGTAAAGTCAGTCACTTTTGGTGCCTGTATCAACCTTGTAAGACACACTAAATTCTCCCTGTAATGCATAACTGTCAGCCTCCCTCACTCATCTGGAGTGATTTTTCCAATTAACCATGACAGGCATTTCACTCAAGGCCCCTATTCTAACTCAGAGGCCCAGTCCTGAAGAATGAGACTTCAGGCAGCTGCTGACACTTCTTTTGTCATACAAGCTGCTCTAGACAAACAATATTGACTACAAATTTGTCAGGACTTTCCATGGCCATCAATCATTCCTGCCCTTCTACCTTCTTGTGTGTACCCCTGAATTTCCTCTCACTCCCCTCCTTAAACAAAACAAAATGAAGCAAAAAATTTAAATCCTTCAAAGTCTGAGTCAGTAAAAGTCCCTGGGTGTCTGGCAATGGAAGACCCATTTGCAAAAAGTACTGTACTTCTTACCAGGGAATTTACAAGCGCAAACATCGTGCACTTCTCAGAGGAGGAAAGCTGTAGTTCATGTCACGATGCTTTCGCTTGCTTCTTTCTTTTTTCTCAGTCTTACACGAAATCTCAGAAAGTGCAAGACAAACAAAGATTTAATTCACAGGTCCCAAACTCCAATAGCTTCAGTGACCAGAATTATAAATTATACAAATTCTAAGTGTAAAAGATACAGGTATCTGTGGAAAACTGAAGCCCACTCAGCTTTTTTAAGCACTATGTGAACCAAACCGAGGAAAGCTAAACATCAAATTCATGGCATGGGCAGCCAATTTGTAACCCCTAGTTTAGTATGAACACAGACACACGCCAAGTACTTTAATTCTTCTTTACTGTCCCATAAGTACATGTGTTTATATTTTTTTTTCACACAAAGTTAGATTGAAGGAGAAAGAAGAAAAAATATATACAGACTCTTAGCTTATATATCATATGTACAGGCAGGATTCAACGGCCTCAGTTTCTATTAAAAGAAAAAAAGACTTCCTGTACCCATATTCCCTGCAAATAAATCAGGATTCCTACAATATCGAAAACTTTTAACTTTGCCCTCATCTCTGCTCTGTGATGCTTGAAGCGACCCCAGCATTCGGAACCACGGAGACTCCTAATTAAACCTTAAACAACCAGAGATGTAATAACTCCTCCTCAGCAAATGATCATTTCCAAGAACTTCTTCCAAAAACTCAAAGATGGATGAGGGTCCCCACTGTGGTGAGATCTGAGGTGGGCTGATCTGTATCATCTAACAAAAGTGGTGGATACTGACACCAGAAGTTCCAGTTTTTTCATTTGTTCTTGAGTGAGAAGAAATTTGCAGTTTTAATTAAAGTCTAAATTTTTCTTCCCTCTCCAAGATCTTCTCAGCCAACATGCTGGTTATCTGTCAGTCCCCACAACAGAGGGTAACAGAAATAGGACACTGGCATCCCTTTCCTCCAGCATCTCTGCCACTTGTAGGAACAAATTACTCCCATAGGATGAAATTTCAGCTGCTTCCCCAGCACTTTGGGGAGGCAGAGATTCAAGGGCAATGCTGTTTTTAGGTTTAGGTTATAATAAAAGCTAATTCAACATAATAAATATATAGCAGAAATTTCAGAGCAATTCTACTTAACATAGAAGCTCATTTTAAAATACTTTTTCTTTTTCCTGACTTATGAAAACTAGTCACAAACTGATGTAGAATCAAAGCGGGGGGGGGGGGGGGCTGTCGGGGGTGTGCAGACCTCAGGATCTTGCCCTTTTGGAGTCAGTGTCTGAACCACAAGGGCAAAAAGATCTCTCTGAAGCCAATCGTCGAGTCATCATAACAGACAATATAAGCAATTTGTTTAATGAGGGAGAAGTTAGGCAACTGACTAAAACCACAGGTCTGAGCTACATTTTTTAAACTCATGACCATGTCTAGAAAAGTTGCTTAACTCTTCTGTGCTCTGGGCTGTCGACTTCTTCCAGAAGTCAATCTCTGCCACTTCAACACCTTAGATAAGAGTGATGGTGCCCAAACTTGCACAACTATCAGAAAAACCTAGGAAAAAAAAAAAAAAAAACCTTTTTAAAAGAATAGAATTTCCCTGCTCTCACCCCAGGTCTCACCACTGACCAACTAAATCAAAAATCTGTAGCAAGAGGCAGTTTGGCTGTTACAAAGATGAGTCTGATGCTCACTTTCAAGCAGAAAGGACCAACATGACCCTTGAGTCATCACTTCTCACAGTTCCATGGTAAACTTCACTAGTCAATACCCCCAATCCTTCTTACTAGGTCCCGCCAAAGTCTCGCAGCCTTCTCCACGCAGAGCGCCCCCGGCAGCCACCACCAGTGAGAGCTGACTCTTCACTAAAGCCCCTCTGCCATCCCTGAGTGAGAATCCACCAGCCCACCAACATGTGCTCAGTTGTGCCATTTACCCAGCATCTAACAGCCCAGAATCAATTGTTTCAGTTTGCAAAGTCATTTCAAATGCCTGAGTTCCTTTGAACCTCCCCAAAATCGTGTGAGATAGGAAGGGTGCAAACAATTAGAGATTTGACAGGTGAAGAAACTGCAGGTCACTGGCTTGGAGTCAGAGAGCTGATGAAGAGTAAGTAGAAAACACACGCCCTGATCGCCTGCTTCCCTGACCAGTATGCTTCCTTCTCCATCAAAGGGGGCATGCGGCGGTCGAGACAACATTACTGCCCATGCCTAGCAGAGAAGCAGAAACAAAGGCAGTCAGTGTGCAGAAAAGCCTGTAGAGACAAGAGGTTTGGGGTTGACCGAGGTCCCACCATCTGAGAATGGAGAGCCTAAACTCTAACCGGTTCTTGTCTGACTGTTGAGTTCTGTCTTCTTTCTGCTTTGATGTTGGGAACTTCCACAACAGCACAAACCAGGAAAAGACATTTCCTCTCCTCTCCCTCATTTCCTCCTCCTCCAGCCCTCCTTCCCCGGACTGCTCCAAAGCCTGCCCCTCTTCTTGCCCCTGCAATCCCTTCCAAATGAATGAAACCGCCCAGCTTACTCAGAGCAGCTCCAGCCAACTGACTTAAGATAAGAGAAGCACCTTGGCAATGAGATGAGAATATAAAATTGCAAACAGCTTTTGAAGTTGGAGATTCATAATCTTCTAAGCCAAAGAAGAGGAGTTTACATCCTCTCCCCATCTCTAAATCAACACTCCAAAGGACCAAAATGAGCCCAGTCAGCCTACTGATGAGCTCTCACAAGCCTCTCTGCCACACATATGCATTTCCAGTCTCTAGCAAAACTTCCAGGAGACTTGTCACCACTTGATACAAGGGACATGTTTCTGCTAAAATCAAAGCAAAGAGACTTGCTTTGTTGCCCTTTCATGTGTTCAAATGCATCCTGACTGATGTGGACCTTATCTTTTAAGAAACCAAACACTTTGAGCTTAGGAGATGGAGAGTTCCTGAACACAAAGGCAGGTCAGAATCCCACCTACTGCTCATTGGTGTGTAACCCTGAACACATTACTTAATCCCTCTCATCTTAGTTTTCCTACCTACAAAATGGAAATCTATTGATAGTAGCTTTGTTATAAAGTTGTTGTAGGTATTAAAATAGTTGATCCATGTAATGAATTTAGTACAATGGCTAGTAAAGAATAAGTGAAGAGTATTAACTATTTCTATTTACATATAAGCAGAAAAAGAAGATTCAAGATATAGATCACATAACTTTTATACTTTAGATAGTCTCTCAAAGGTCCCCACAGTAGCTTAGACTAGTGATAGTAAATAACTTTAGATGGTCAAGCATCAAACCCTACTGGTGTTGTTATTATTTTTCATTAAATTATTTCACCCTTATAAATTAATACAAATTAAAAAAAATTATTTTAGAATTAATAAGCTTAAAAATAAAAGTGCTTACTCAGATTATACATGATTTTTTAGCTTCTGTATAATACACATTTCTATACTTACCAAATTCTCTACAAAAAGTTTGTATTATATTATGACCAGAAAAGTTAAAACAACAAAAATATATATAATAAAATTAAACAAAATATCTATAGTATATAAACACAGATAGATACGGGAAACAACAATCACAGACTATGACAGCATAGTGGCTTCCCCCACCAGCCCAGTTGGACCTTTGGACATTTCTCTTGGAAAGTCTGAGAGACCCAAGTCTTCCAATCCAAATGGAAATGGGCCACAGATATTGCTCAGATGTTATTGGCAGTGCTTTCAGTCCAGAGTAAAGCAAAACAAAGAATTTTTTGCCATTGGCGGCTGCCACCTGGGCTAGTTCCATCTGTGTGTGCATGGGCCTCAGACACAAGAAGCCAGTGTAGCATTGATCTGCCATCTGCGCGCATGCACACACATGCACACCACGCACACACGCGCTCGCACACACGCACACGCGCACGCGCACACACACACAAATGCCAAATACTGAGTCTCATTTCTATTGCGCTGTCCCAATGGAATACTAGATGGATATTGGCAAACCCTCTTTCACTTTTTTTTAGTGCACCCTGGTAATTTCACCTTTTGTTTTCTTTCCTGCTTTAACTAACTGAAAATGCCCCCAATAAGAGCATGTACTCAAGTGGTAAAATATTAATTCTCGTAAGTCAAAAAATGCTAGTATCTTCCAAGAATGCAGAACAAAGTTTAAAAACTGATATCCCGAATCCCACTTTGAAGTACTCATACAAGAAAGGTCAGGAGTTGCAGTGAAGCTGCTCTGTTCTTAGGATCTGTAGGCAGAGGGACCAGCTATTCACTAAGATCAAAGCCTTGGGACCTCAGGTGTTGGCAGCTGCTAAGTGGTAAGTTTGGGGCTCTTAGAGACTGAGAGATTTTCGAGCCAATTCTGTATGTGAAAATTTAATGAATATGTAAAAAAATGAATAAATGACAAAACACTGCTATAAAATTATGACGTTTTTCATGTTTACACTTAGTAGATGAATGCTTTTGAGCTAAGAGCAATTTTAATAATCCTACATATACCTTTGTTTGGAGACAGCTTCAGAAGTCCAAGTTTGAGCCCCTTCATCAATGTGAAGTCAAAGGTCAATGGACCCCTATCCTTATCCTTGTGACAGATGTGAGTAAATTTGAGCATTCTTCAAATGCTGATCGGAACTTAATTCCATCACTCTTGGGCCTGGGTACATCAGAGTCATAGGAAATTGAAGAACAGGTGGAAAAATCTCGAATCAAGGGTTGTCCAAGCCTCATGAGGCCCTTGAGCCCCTCTTTTTAAAGCATGGACCATAGTATGATGGCTGAAACAAGGAAACCTGTCCTAAAATAACTTTATCTGCTCAGTTATCAAATTGCCATTGGCTTTGTTCTCTTCTCCAATCCACCTCTATACTTTGTAATTTTCACACACTGCAAATTTGTTCTAAGGCCCCAGCCTCCAAAGGCATCAAAGGGGGGAGTGGTTTTTCAAAGACGATGATGAATAATTTTAACACTTGTGTCTCAAAAGTTGCTCTGGGGTGGAAAAAAAATAAATGATTGCAACATATATAAATATATGTCCATGGGATGCTGAACTTTATTGAGAATTTGTGCCATGACTGCTCAACACAAGGTATCCTAAAGCACAGCAGTGGAAAGACAAAGAAAAGGCAATCGGGATTTCTAAGAGCGCTAGTAAAGAAAGGGAGACAGGGAGAATGGTACATAGCCTTCCATCAGTGATATCATCACAACCTATTCCCTTCCTCTGTTCAGAGACATAGAGACGTTGATTGGGCAACTGTTCATTTCAAGTTCCCACGTTCTCCAAATTTGAGCCTCACAATGCCTAGCACATGTATAATAGCGTATGTAGTAATATTAACTGATCTATGTTAGCAATTTGAAAATAAGTTAAAGCTTAGATTCGGAAGTCCTTTTTATTTCCCGATTGGTAAGTTTCTCATTAAGCCTTCATATGGGTTCACATTTAATAGCTTGGTCTACATGATATCGCATCATGCTGACTAAAGTTGCCAGCTATTCCTCTGTCGCTGCTTTCATCGCCAGCCCTCACCCCCACCTCAACACACATGCACATCTCTTCTCAGTTCTAAGAACACTGTTTCCTGTTGTTTCACTTTATGGTTGGGAGGTTTGAAATAATATTTTTCCAGGAGGAGTATCAGAGAAAAGAAAATACAGAATGATGTATCCCTCTAACTTATGACAAAATAAAACGGATTCTCCAAGGAGAAGGTATGTCTGGTATTAATAGAAGTCCATGGTCACCTAAAAGGGAAAAAGTCATACGGATCAGTTCATTGTAAATATATGTGTTTTTACACAGGACACAAAGAAAAGGTGAAATTTGCTTTCCCTGCTCTCACATGAGGACAGCTGTGTACAATGCTATCCAGGTCAGAAGTAAAACAAGTCCAGACCATACTACAGAGAACAGAGAGGACTCCCCTCAGGCAGAATAGTGATCCTAACGAAAGTCCCGGGTCCATGGAGTTGGTACCTTTCTATCCCACCTTTCTGCCCAAAAGACAGGTTTTATTTCTTCCTTTTATGTATTTGCCCACTTCCAAATCTCGACATTCACCTAATTGTTTGATACATAAGACTCCAAAAAAAATAGATTATCTGTAGATAACCATATTCCTTCAAAAGTTACAGAAGTGAAGTGTATGTACTTTGCAATATTATCTTTCAGTAGGGAATTATCTGTATTCCAGCAGCACTAACCAAAAAGTTCCAGAATATCCATTGTGAAAATAAGGGCAACCCCACTGGTCACTGGTCTCCCTCAAAAGAGATGAGAGTTAATGCCTGAAGAGTTATGCCAGCAAGTCTGCCAGATTGCTTTCATATACTCTACCTTATATCTCTTTCATACACTCTACTTTATATCCCTGTGGTTGGTCAGTACCTTTTAAAGCATCAGGGAGCATTTTGAAAGAGAATGTATCGAAGGCATCAAGGTGAACTGTCAGGAAGACAGGTGTTTCCTGATAAAAACTGTGACAATACTAACAACAATAAGAGGTGATTGTTTTAAAACATGCTGAGAAAAAGAACTTTACTTTTCTAAGTTTCCCCCGACCTCTTAGTCTCAAAGCACGGTGTACTTTTCCATTCATTATGCATTTGGTAACTGACTTTGCACATCTGTCTCTCCCACTGGTTGATGGACTTCATAAGAGCCCTTCCCTATTCTCATTCATCTTTATATGCATAGAGCATTCAGGGTAAGTGGAAAGTAATAGACTCTCTATAAATGTTTGATGGATGGAATGCGTAGGAAATAATATCTGAAATTCTTGAGATAAAAATGAGAGATCATCAAAGTAAAATTTCCCACAATGAATCATTCAAACATTAAGAGAGGACTTCGTTGTTTCCCAGATTTCAATGATTCATTACAAGTAATTGCAAGAGTATTCTAAGAAATGGAGTGTTGAAATGTACACTTATTATCAGTGACACTATCCAAAATGTCAGTCACACCCAAAATAGTTGCAATTCAGGTGACCAGAAAGAGTCATGCTAAGGACTCTGAAGGTGATAGTGTCAGTGTCCCTGGAATGTCTGGAAGTCATCGTCTTGAACATGAGGACTTCCGGAAGCTAAGGGTGGTTTGTTCTCTTGACCTCAAGGTTGGTTTACACACCCACAGCTCTTACCAAGGGGCAGGAAGTTAGAAGAAGACCCAGAGTTGTATCTCCGCAATGGTGTGAAGCAGATGAAATTCATTTTAACTTCCTCTTTTACTGCCCTCCTCATTGTCACTCCACCAATCCTGATCTGTCCTTTAGAATTCACACTGGGGAAACAACCACAAAGCAACTCATGCTGTGATATAAGCAAGTTACAATGATTGTATAAATTAATTCCCCATGGGTTTTTGCCTTTTTTATAGCAAACAATGCTGTTGCTCAAAGAAATAAAGTAAAATAGTGGAATTTCTATAAAAAATTCTAAATTTATAAAATAATCATTAGAGATCTAGAAATAATAACTAGGAACTTGTAATTCTACTATTATAACACTATAAGAATACAGCATGGGATATATGTGAGGGTGATGATCAGTGCCAGTCTCTCAAAGTAGCTACCTACCTACTGAAGTAGCTAAATACATTTTTTAATATTTGGAAACGTAAGATACAGACTTTGGATCTTCTGTGACTATGTGACTATTCCTGTTTGAGAAGGAAACACTTCCACCTCCTACTAGAGTGCTTGATAACCAAGCGGTTATCAGCCTTCAGACACTGATCAGTGATTCTCTAGAGCCCCCAAGTGGTCAGAATAGGAACTCACTTTTTTAATGATAGCAAGAAACGAATGTTTGTGAAACAGAACTAAGACCTACAACCAGATGATTTCTGTTAAGGAAGCATTAGGAACTTTCAATAATGAATAATTTAAATTACTTACTTTTCCATTTCCTTTTTTTCTCTCTCCCTTTCTCTTCTTAACAATGTTATAATCCTATTTGCCTTAAGTGCCTTTGACTTTGCTTGTATTTAATGGACCCCTTTTGTCCATTTTCATTGTTTGACCAGGTTGTCCACAAAATAAATGTATACATAGTTACATATTGCTGATCAATGAGGAATTGTGTCTGAGATGTTTATGGTGCTAGGGAGCTTTTTAATCAAAGAATTAAGGGTAGATGGGGAAAAGAACTAGGTAGCCTTTTCCTTTGGTTTGCTTCCTTGATTCAGCTCAACTAGGAAAGAAGGGAGACTACTGAACTGTACATGGCAATATTTTTGTGGTGTTATCAAAATCAAGGACCATGACCATGTGAGAAAAACAAGTAAGTTTCTTCGTCACTTTTATGAACTGAATTTTGTCCCTTTGTAACATGAATGTTGATCCATGACTCCAATTATGATAGTATTGGAAGGCAGGGTTTTTGGAAGATGACTGGGTATAGAAGAGGTAATGGGGAGGCGTGGCTTATGATGGGATTAGTGCTCCTGCAAAAAGAGATATCAGAGAATGTGTTCTCTCTCTCTCCTAGGTGAAAACACAGCAAGACGCATGTGTGTGTCAGGAAGCGAGCTGTCACAAAAAACCAACCATGCTGGCATATTCATCTTGAATATATACAGCCTCTAGAACTGTGAGAAATAAATTTCTGTTGCTGAGTTCACCAGACTATGGTGTTTCTTAACGGCAGCCTAAATCCACAAAGACAGACTTTAGTGCTGAGAAGTGAGAAGGTGCTGAAACAAATACCTAAACATGTGGAAGTAGCTTTGGGACTGGAAAATTGGAAGAGGTGGATAACTTTTGAAATTCTAACTAAAAATACTTTAAGAGTGATTCTGGTGAAGTCTCAGAGAGAAATGAAAAATATGTTATCAGAAACTGGAGGAAAAGCAAAAGTGGGGAAGAACTGAGCTGAATTGTCCCAGTGTCTTGTGAAGGGTAGAATTTACAAACAGCAAACTTCAGCATTTAGGTCAGGAAAGAACAGCTTGGTTCCACCTGACAGCTTATATTAAAATGTGAAAGGAAAGTTATGAATGAGTTGCTAATCAAAAGGAAACTAGAAATTGAAGATTTATAAAATGTTCAGCCTATCCATTTTGCAAAAAAAAAAAAAAAATTCTGAAGAGAATACCAAGGATGGGGCTGGACTGTCACCCAACAAAGAGCTTAAGGCATTTTACAAGCAGAAACATTGTGAGTTTGACTGAAGGGGATGAAGACAGGAAGTGATGAATGAAAGTTGTTGGACTTCTTAAAATGACAGGAATGAATGATAGAGCCATTCGATTTGTGCTGTCCTTCAAAAAGAGGGGGAAATAACCCAAAAGGCAATTTGGAGATAATCAGAACCAGTGCCTCAGTTTCAACAGATCAGACACCTTCTACCTGATGTCTTCAGGGATGAAGCCATCCAGAGTCTTGAGACCAGGCATTCCCCTAGCCTAACAGAATTGCAAGAGCAGGACCTTGGCCAAGTAGTCCATGGAGGTGAGATCACTGCTTAGAGCCTTGGGGTGATGCTGCCACCCCAATAGGCCTGGAAGGCAAGACATTGAGCCAAAGAGAGTTATTCTTAAGTCTTAATACCTAAAGGAATTTTAAAATTCATGAAAGTGAGATTAGAAGTATGACCCAGGGCATGATAGCAAAGTGGATATGTATACAGATCAAAAGAAGGCCTGAAATGCAGCTTCAGTTCTCATCTTATGCCCACTCTCGGGGAATGAAGGGCAGGTATTGGGGACAACAGAAGAATCAGGCTCAGGTACCTCTCCTTCCCTGCAGGTAACTCTCTCATTGCAGTGTTATGGATGCAATGAAGGACACCAGGCTCAGATCCCTTTTTGGTGAGCCCTCCTCTGCCCTTCAGAGACACCATGCCCTATTCCTCTGCTGAACAGAAAGCCACATTGCTCCTCTGAGGGATAATCTTCCCACAAGGTCCAGGGCTGAGCTCTGAAACAGATCCTGGGTGTGGTGAGTTCCCAGGACTGTGCTGCTCAAAGCAGAGCTGGGCCTCGCCAGAAAAAAACAAGGTGGAAATAATGGTGAGGAGGGAGAAAATGAGAGAGCATCTGCTCTTCTTACCTAATTCAGGCCCCTCACAATCATCTCTCTCCTTCACCGAGAAAGACAGAAAAAAAGCTAAACATTTGCTAAAGAGAGGTCTTATTGCAGCAAGTGAAAAAACTCCAGTTGGGAGCTTTAAAGTCACACAGAAATCACACAGCACACATAACGCCCCTTTGGCAGCCCCCCAGTACTGGATCGGCCAATACTCTGCATCTTAAGAGCCAACGACACCTCTGCAGAAATGACAGCAACCACAGCAGCGTTCCACACTGGAGAAGAAGGAGAAGTAGATATGTGAATCCTCCATCACTCCATCCATAGATCCCAAAAGCTACCTAGAACTAAGTCAAGGAGGCACTCAGCCTATGTCCATCTGTGGGGGCAGCAGGATAATCCAGATGCCCAACATAAATCCTTGGATCTTCCTGCTCTGCGCCATGTGAGCAGTGAGCATAGTTAACCTAAACTGGCCTACAAACAGAGTAGGGGCTATTCTCCTTCACAGAGTGATAGATTCATGCAGAAACAGAAGGCATCTCTATCCCTCCAATCAGATTTGGGGAGGGGGCAGATTTGTACAACTGAACAAATACATTCCTTGGAGAAAAAGCAGAAGGCTAGTGGATGACTGGCGCTCTCCAGCAATCCTTGGAGACACAAGCCTATTATTAATATGCCTTCATTTGCTCAGGAGTTGGGCCAGCACTCGGGGTGCAGGATCGAATGCACCCATGGAGCTGGAATAAATCCTCACGGCATCATCTGCAACTGCATGTGCACTTTTCAGAAACCACCAAATTCAATATCCCAAACAACCAAGTCGAATCCTCCAGGAGAGGCCAATTTGGCCTGCAGTCATTTATATTTGATGAGTTGATCTGATTATCAAAGAAGGCCTGACATTCCTGACACTGAGCCGGTTAGGGTCAGCCCGAGAGAGGTCAGCAGGAATAAACCTCTTGGTCCTTTGAGAAGTCCGCACAAGCCCTCCAGAAACAGCTTGCTCCACTGTCCCCTAGACCTCAGCTCATTCCACTTCCTGGACTTAGATGAGAACAAGGCCAGGAAACAGAAATGGCTCATATTTCATCCTCCAGCCTCTGAGCTACAAAAGCCCTCAGTCACACAGCTTCCTCCCGGAGTCCACAGAGCGTGGCAGTCCCTAGACGGGCATGAATCACTCCTCTGTCATCCCTGGCTAGACCCTGGTGCGGTGTGCAGCGAGAGTTCACAGGTCACCCTTGTTGTGCAAACAGTCCCCATACAGAGTGCTTCTTGTCCCGATGCACATTCAGTTTCAATGGTTTCTAATCAAGTCACCAAAGCTGAAAGTGACTTCTTTCCTGAGAAACGGGAGTGTGAACTTGCGAAGGAATCCAACTCTCCACAGGAGGAGAATCTTTTTGGGAGAGATTTTAAAATGTCTTCTACCAGCTCACAAGCAATCTTTTCTTGGGTACTTCCTCTTTGAGCATCATAGCCCAAACATCCTGATTAGTCACCTGAGGTCCACCTGGGCTCCTGTTCCCCATGCACTAAGGAAACTGCTAGGCGGATGCTGCAGTTTGGCATGGAAAAGAGAGGTACTGTGGGATTCAGAGTTCCAGAATGTTCTTGCCTCTCTCTGGGTAAACTCCCACAGAGCTAGAAAGACCAAAAACATAGAAAGGACATATAGCCAACTGATGAGTAGCCCAACTATTCCTTTCCCCATAGTGAGGTGGGCAGCAGAGAGGGGAGATTAAAATGAACAAGAGTTCATCTCAAGCCGCCATTCTCAGCAATGTCAAGTGAGGCCAGGACCAGGAAGCAAGGCTCCTTCCACGGAAGGTCCATTTCTGTGGTGCCAAGAAATCAACCAGTGAAGCAACTCATATTTGTCGATCACTGCCGATACCCCTCACTGAGCGAAAACAGAAACATACGGTATGGTCCTCAAAAAGATCACGTCTACCAGCAAACTAGCACAAATGAGACAGGATGGTGCAGAGAGTGAGTGCATGGATTCCAGATTCTGTCTGCTTCGGTTTAAACCCAGATTCCCCCGCCCATTAGCTGGAATTTAGCACAAGTTATTTAAGTCACCATATTTCACTTGTAAGAGAGCATGCATGTGCGCAATGGGGCCATCTTTAAAAAAACTATTGGAAGAATTAAATGAGCCAATATGCATAAGACATTAACATATAAACATCAGTTGGTAATGGGACAATAAAAAATGAAATACGAAACCAAAAAAAAATTACAGATGTGTCCACAAAACTAGCGGCTCTGCCACCTCCTTGCTTCTTTTGGGGGTCAGGAGAGTTGGCAAAGCTAGAGACCCCCATGAAAGGAGGATCCAGCCTCCCTCCACCTACCACGTGGCCACCTCTAAGGTCATTTTTCTGACCATATTTACTAACTTCTCTCATCTCCCTTTTTAGGAGTTTTTCTTTCCTCTTTCTGCTTGCCCACAAAGGTACACCTCCAGCACCCCTTTCTTTCTATCCCATTTGGACACGTCACATGATCACTGGGTGAACAGCAGGAAGACTTCCATCTAAGCAGCTTCTATTTTCCTCCCAGAGGCAGTGACTCCAAAGGCCCTGTCCGCCACCTGCTTAAAGTAGAGACATGGGAACTTGCTATGCCAACATCTGCTGCAATAACACATCAGAAAAATCAATGTTATATTGTGCCATGCTGATGATGGGGTCACCAGGAGCCAGGACCTTATAAACGTGAGCATGTCCTATATCATCTCACCTCTTGCAAGCTTGGGACCAGGGGTGCAGCAAGCTGCCTCGTCATCTCAGGAGATGTGAGGTCCTGGGAGACACCAATCCCAGGTTGAGAGTGGGGAGATATCAAGTGGGGGAATGACTCCTGAGCTAAGTTCTAACCTAAAGGGGAAATAATCTTCAAGAAGTAGAAGAAAGACATTGGAGATAGAAGCTAGAGCAAGAGCAAAGTGTTAAAGGTCACCGTCATGGAGGGGAGGAGATGATACAAGGCAGCTGTACTTTTCTGGAATTCAAAGTACCAGGCAAAGGAGTCCAGAGGGAGAGAGAGTTGGGTCACCAAAAACAGGGTAACCATGACCACTAATGTTGGGATGGCTGTTGGGGAATGGATATCCCAGGAGGTGTGACAGTGTCATGCAAAGTCTCAGGATAAAGAGACGCACCTCAAGATAAGTAATTTAAAACATGGCATTTGCAAGAAGACAAAAGTAGGTTTATTAGTGAGAAGAAAGTCAAATTTGACTAAATTATAGAGATACAGAAGGAAACTTTTTTTATTTATAGAGAGGACATTCCCATCTTCCCTAGGGATTGCATTCATTCTCCTCAGTCCTGAAATGTATTCCTCCACAAAATTTTGAGACTATTGTTCGACCAATTGCTTTTGATTTTGCTAAATCAGGATTTCCTGTCTAAAAGCAAAGCACATTCTTCATAATCACCCTGTAACACACACACACACACACACACACACACACACACTTTCAACAAAAGTTTTGCCAATATTACTTACTTCACAACATAACAATCATTTTGCTTTCTAATGTAGTCTTTCCTAATCCACTCTATTTAACTGTCTTTAAAAATCTGCTCATAAGTGACTACACTGGTTTTATAACCCACTGATGTGTCCTCACTCACAATATAAAAATTATTGCTATCGTGAATGTCCAGCCATTGTATAAATATCAACAAGTAACCTAGTTAGACTTGTATTTTTAATAAATTGCTCTGGGCTACATGGAGTTTGACTCTGAGGCGGAGAAGAGAAAGGAAGTAAATCAGACAGTTTCTCTTAATTCTGGAGGTGGTCTGTAATGAGGCACATAGACGAATGCAGAAATAACAGGGATACAGAGGAGGGGGCAATGCAAGTATTTAGGAGTTAGAATCAGTAGGGTCTTACACAGAGTCAGACATGGATCTGACAGAGTGGGAAATGTCTAAAATGTCTCCCATTCTTTTGTCTCAGCACTGGGTCCACTGTTAACCATAAGAGAGTGAAGTAAACAGGTCTGGACAGTCCACAGAGAGGGTCACACGGGCTCATCTTGAATTTGAGATTCCAAAACATATTTGTATAGAGGTGCCCAGAAAGCATTTTACACAAATCTGAAGCTCTAGGGCAAAACCAGAACTATATCAGAGTCATACAGCCAATTAAAACTTGGAAAGCAGATGCAATACCCAGAGATTTCTACAGTGTCCAACACATAGAAGAGTATTTCACCCTGTTTTGGGTATGTGATTATATGTCTATAGCATTTTAAATACAGAATCAATCACAGTCATACTTTACCCACACACATACACCCTAAAAACAAAATTAGCTAGATAAGCCCTGGTCTCGCAGTTGAATTCAGAATGAGAAGACACAAGATTTTCATCTAATCTGTAGAACTTGCACTTCTCCCCTTTGGTTGTGGCTGTGGCTCCAGGAAGTTCAGGGCACATGAACACACCCAATCCTGTGCTCAGCACAGCACCAGGCACATAGCAGGCACTCAGAGGAACGACAGAAAGAATGGAACAGTTGTTTGGTTCACATTTAACTACTGCAAGCATACATCTATGTCCTCTGAGCTCAAATGAGATAGAGAGATATTTTTATAATAGGATAAATAATTTGGATTGTTTGAAAATGTGGCCTTTTGGGGCAAGATATGACAAATTAGTTTTGCATCTAAAATATCAATATAGAATGGCAGAATAAAATAATCTTCTGCTATGAGTATACAATTATCATATTACTAACAAATGTAAGAGTTATGCTTGAATGAGTTAGATGGAAATTCCTCAGCTGTGACTAAAATGCATTTCCTTGTACAAATACATGATTTCACAAAAGTGCCACATATATAAATTTTCAAACAAGCAAATCACTTATTCAAAAATATTTTAAGAGTTATAAAAGTATCTATGTTAATCATGTAGTGAATAATAAATTGACTACATAATTTCATTTTAAAGTACTATTTCCATTTTTCTTTCAAAATAAACACATTAGAAATAGCAGATGCCTGAAGTCATTTCCTAATTGCTTGATGTCATGATAAAGGGATCATGAGAAAATTTCTAATTGGGTTAGAACCTTCAAAACTGTTTGGCATTTTAGTCCTATATGTACATATAGGAGTCTAATCACATATTTATTAATGTAATCAGAGAGACAATTTTTAATGTCTATGTTGCAATGTCTTTAGCTTATTCTAGAATACTCACACTAACTTAAACTTTCCAGGAGCATCTAGTTAACATTTGAAAGGGCTAAATCAAGAATTCCCCCAGAGAAACTTACTGCAAGCAGCTTTCAATATGACTTTCCAAGTCTGCACCAGAAGCTGTAATTTACAATAAGATGCTAAACACATTTTCAATGGTGAAATAAGAGTAGTTCTAGACATGTGATCAGAAGGAATTGTATACAGGCACCTCAACCTCTCATGAACAAACTATAAAAATCTGTCACACTCACCTTCAAGGTGAGACCCTAGGTCTGGTTAAGTCTTTCACCACTTGATTAAGAACTTTGTTGCTTATTCAAACTAAGCATTTTTCCTTTCAAGAATATCGTTCTATCTCCCTTAAAGAGAATTTTCATGCTAAGTGCTCAGTTGGTGACTATATCTAAAATGCAAAGACTTCATCAAATCTATTGCACAACTGCTTGCTAATAAATAAATACTAGATTACCTTATACCTGGTGACTAGGGTGTGGAAAAGGAGTTATCTCATTCTCACTTACTTCTAGCTGTTGGAGGCTGCCAATCATCGCCAAAAGAAGCTGGCGTTGTCATTGGTTAAATTGAATAACATGAGATCTTAAAATGGCAGTAGAGACTTGCAGTGACAGCTGAAATAGCCTGACCAAGTCCTCCCAAATCACCTAAATCTTAATCATTTCTAAAGTCTGAATATTGTCAGAAAAATGACATATCAATGGAAAGTACTGAATGGCTGAAGTAGTCAAATACATTACAGAAGAGAGAACGTCATCCCAGAGAGAGAAGAGACCAAAATCTCATAGAGAGCAAGTAGAAGACACAGATACAGACACACACACACACATGCACACACACACGCACATGCACACACGCGCAACCAAGCCAATCAGCGGAGAAGGCAGCCTTGTACTGTCCTGAGAATAGGATCAGCCTGGACTTCCCTGAGGTGATTGGAGGGTAATAGAAAGACTTCCACTCCAAAGTATTGCCCTTGAGCTACCATTAGTCTATTTTCTACTATGGATTTGAGATTTGAATAGGTGAAAATACAAGATGAATACACAAAGATAAAAGAATTTTTTGAGACTGGTTGACTGCTGAAATGCTATGGTCAAGGGCTGAGCCTTTTGAATTTACATGATGGTTTCATGTACAAAGATATTATATTTATTGAGCAAGCATTACTTGAGCACCAGAGGTAAACCAGCCACTGCAGTAGACACCAGGGACAGAGAAATGAAAGAGACAGAATCCCTGCTTCAAGTTGTCACCAGTCCTGGGAGAGTAGCATGTTCTCAGTAACAACTTCACAGGTGACCAGAGGACCTGGAACTGTTTTCAAGAAGAGATTTCTAATACAAGAAGTCAAAGGAAGATGCCCAAACAGAACACGGAAAGAAGAAATACTGAAAAAGAAGACATCTGAAGGCAACCTTATATACATCACTATGCTGCACTAGGGTCCTAGTCCTGACTCAGGTAACTGAAGTTATTAGTGAAGTAAAGAACGAAAGACTATGCAGTGTGCCCTGGTAGAGTAACAGTTAGGTCCACTGAGTCTGGCCAAGCACAATCCATATACAACCCAAAGACCCAGATTCATGTCCCAGCCCCAGGGAAACAACCAAGATGTACAATTAAATAAAATAAATACATAAAAAATGTCTTCCTCCTCTCTCTTCCTGTCTGTCTGCCTACTCACTTTCATTCCTGACTGCATCTTTCCTTTAAAAAAACAAAAAAGGAAAGATATGGTAAAATACAGATCCACCAGTAGCAAGGTAAATCTTGTCTTGGAAAGAATCGAAATACAGTACTTCTTTTCTGAGTATTCATACTCTTTAATATGTTTAGATTCTTTCAGTGAAGAAAGGTTTCTTCCTTTCTGTTTCCATCAACCAGATGAACTCAAAGTCATCTGGTACATGCATCACACAATGCCTACAGTGAAGCAGAGGTAGATGAAAGTAAAACATATCTTGTACCTCCTTGCCAAGTTAGAAAACAGGCCCAGATTGGGGCCAGATGTGTAAATCATACCATATCAATTTTTTTTTCCTTCCAGAGTTCCTCTGCTCTGAGACACTTAAACGGAAGCAGGTAGTTACTGATAGCTAAGGAAATTTTCACTGAGATAGAAGCAGGAATTTTAAGTTCAAGGAGAAAACCCTAAATGCTCTGATGCTGGGCATTAGGTTTGCTCTTGGCAAAGCACTTAGAACGGCTTGGGGGAAGTCAGGAGACTTGTCAGACATCAAACACTCACAACACCACTTTAATGATTTAAGTGTAAATGAATCTTTGACACATATGGATTAAATTTCCTTTACAAATCACATGCTAAAACAATGAAGAAAAATGTTTTTGATGAGTCACATGTTCAGTTTACCAAATGAGTGCAAACTGTATAATAGATCTAATTGTGCACCACCCCACAGGACAACACTGCCCACAGGCCATAGAGGTGTCTCAGGCCCTCCCCCAATAAAGGTATTCAGAAAACTGGATAACAACATGTAAAAAAGTAAAACTGGACCCTTGTCGTACACAAATACATGAACTCAAAGTGAATTTAAAATTTAAACATAAGACCTAAAACCATAAAAATCTTAGAAGAATTCATAGGAGGAAAGCTTGACTTTTCGTTTTGGCAATCATTTTTTTGGATAGGATGCCAAAAGCTCAAGCAACAAAAGCAAAAATAAATAAATGAAACTATATCAAACTAAAAAGCTTTTACGCAACAAAAACAAAATCAAGAAATGAATGTGTACAATGGGGGAAATTACTGGCAAACCATATATCTCATAAAGGGTTCATGTGAAAAAACATATAAGGAACACCCACAACTCAAGAGCGCAAAACCAAATAGCCCAATTTAAAATGGGCAAAGGATCTTAAGAGATATTTTTCCAAAGAAGACATGGAGATGACCAACAGGTATATGAAAAGATTCTCAATGTCACCAATTATCAGGCAACTATAAGTTAAAACCACAATGAAATAACACCTCGCACTTCTTAGGATGGTTATTACCAAAAAGGAAAAAGATAACAGACTTTGGCAAAGATGTAGAGGAAAGGGAACTTGTTTACACGATTGATAAGAATGTAACTTGATGTAGCCTTTATGGAGATCACTCAAAAAATTAAAAATAGAAATAACCTATAATCCAGCAATTTCCTTTGTGGGTATATATTCAAAGAAAATAAAATCACTATCTCACAGAAAAATCTGCACTCCCATGGTCATTGCAACATTATTTACCATAGCTGAGGTACAGAAACAACTTGTGTCCATCAGCAGGTGGATGGATAACAAAATGTACACGGTATACACACACAATGGAGTATTATTTAACTTTAAAAGTAAAGGAAAGAAATTCTTCCATTTGCAGCAATATGGATACAGCGGAGGTCATTGCGCTAAGTGAGCTAACAGAGAAAGACAAACATTGCATGGAATCACTTTTAAATTGAACATAGAAACAGAGAAGGGATGTTCTCTCATGGCAGAGGATGGAAAAAATGGAGAGATGTTAGGCAAAGGTACAAAGTTTCAGTTATAAGATGAATAAATCCTGCAGAGCTAATGTATAGCATGGCGGGTATAATTAATAATAATTTATTGCATATTTGAAAGGTGCTTAGAGAACAGATCTTAAGGGTTCTCACCACACACACAAAATGTAAACATAACAGGAGATAGTTCTGTCAGCTTGATTATAGTCGTCTTTTCACAACATAGATGTATATCAAATCATTACTTTGTATTTCAAGTATAGATAATTTTTATCTGTCAATTATATCTGAATACAAAGTTGAAAAAAATAGTTGGGATCTAAAAATTAAATTAAATATTAAAAAATTATAGGCTATGGCATGCTGATGCTCCTTTTTGGTTCACTGGGTATAAATTATGTTCACGAGGGAAGATCTGGCAGAAATATCTGAGCCCCAAAGACTACTAGGGAGCAAAATTATTTTGTGGAAAATAATTCTTAGGTTTGTATGAATTCTCAGTAATCCCTAGTGGTCATGAAAGTCAACTTTACACAGACACTAAGCTTTCTTTAGAAAGTAGCAATACAGCTGACACATTACAAACCTGGATGAGTAACTAAAGCCATTAATTGAAATCGAAATTTGGGCAAGGGTATGAAATGTGGTGCCATGAGGTTTTTAGAATATTAAGAAACAAGACCAACTGCAGAAATGCCCTGTTATTCTTCAGTTTAATGTCCAAAACACATTTCAAAGCACATATAAAAGCCGTGAAAATGAAGTAAGGAAAAAAGGTCAGCAATTATTATGTATTAAATGAGTTTATTGTTTCATTTGGGGGGGATTCTACCTGATTTTTGTTTTCACATTTTCTAGAAAAGGAAACTGTAACTATGAGTAAGCCCTAACAGACTGCCATAAGAATTTCAATCATAGTTTGTGGGGAGGAGGGTGGGAGACAGAAAGGAAGAAAGGGAGAGGAGGGAAGGGACTAGTAAGCACCAAATTTGGGGCATGCGAGAAACTATAGGTGATTGAACTAGATAAGGCTTTATCATTGAACTCTATACTTGAAAATCAGAAGAAAGTCAAAAAATATAAAGGACAGTGGAGTAAAGACATATAAAGAGCAAATAAGAATATTTTAGGATATAATCTTTCTTATGGAGTGAACTGGGAGTTTTAGATGGAAGAAAGAGTAGGGTGATCCTAAGTAATCAATTTTTATTTTTAAAAAATTTGACGGTTACACACTACATTTCAAACAAATTTTAAATGCCCCACATTAGTCTCAAAACTATTTTATTTCATGTTTCATCACTTGGTGAGTTTAATCAGTTCCATAAAGGAAGCAACAAAGATGGACAAATGAAAATATAAACTTCAAGAGCTTGGGAATCATTAGCAAGGAGCCCTGCTTCTTCCCAGGGAGCCTGCTCAGCTGTGGGCTCTGGATATAATGAGAATTTCTTCTGAACTTACATAACCTTGAGTCAAAGAATGAAAAACAGCTAATTGGAGAAAGTCAGATTAAAAAGGACAAGCTCTCACTAATTATTCAACCAAGATTTTTATATTAAGCAGCAATAGGAATTTCATATATTTCCCACTTTTCCCTAGAATCGGTTTTACCAAATTTTAGTAAAGACACATTAAAAGATTTTTTTCTGGGCATTAGTGTAAGTTTCATTTTCAACTTATTTTTAAACATCAAGTGCTGTGGCTGGCATTACAGAAGTGTTTCTGGGGGTGGCCATTTGCTGATGATTCTTAGTGGATGCCAAAGCGGGAAAATTTTCTAACTTGGAAGGAATAGTTTGGGCCAGAGATTTAAAAAAAAAAAAAAACACAAGGCTGTCTAAATGCAAACCATTTATGTTAAACAAATGTAGCCATGTAAAAACACTGCAGTTAGTGCTTCAGGCAACAAAACATGCTGTGAATACTCTTATGAGTTACAGAGACTCACACAAGAAATATTGTAGAAATGGTCCTTTCTGATACTAGGGAAAATCAGAGTATTTGCCTCAAACACTGTACAGTGAGTAGAGATCCTTCCTAATCCCAGGTTCTTTTCTTCTTGCCAAACGAAGCAGATTCATATGTAGGAGCAGGCTGAGGGAAGAGGGGCAAGCCTTCAATACTTAGGCATGTGAGCAGACATGGTATAAAGTAAAGGGAATATTATGGAAGGAAATCCAAAGACCTGGGATCCAGTTGCAGATCTGCCATTTGTTAAAT
This sequence comes from Solenodon paradoxus, assembly GCA_004363575.1. Lineage (NCBI taxonomy): Eukaryota > Metazoa > Chordata > Mammalia > Eulipotyphla > Solenodontidae > Solenodon > Solenodon paradoxus. Next base: position 337,456 of record RJWH01000746.1, on the reverse strand, counting down.
AGGAAATCATGCACCAATCTAAGCCTATTTCTCATTAACAAAAATTGGATCACAATTCTTGCTCTTTCAAAGCAGGATCAAGTATCACTTCAATTACAAGATGATAGTAAATTGGAGATTAATAATAAATTATTGCAAAATGAACCCCTTAAAAAGGAAATATGTCTTTCTGACTGAATGTAGGAGATGGAGTTTCAATGTTCACTATATCATTATAGAGCAAGTGGGAGAAATATCAGAGTACTAGCTAATATTAAGGACTCTAAAATAGTAAGACTGAAATTTTAATTTGAATGTTAAGACAGAATTCATCAATATCTGTTTGGGGCCCAAGGTTCTGAAAAGTAGTTAATTCGGCATGTAGTCATGCCCACAGGCTCTTTTAGTCTCATCAAGGATCACTCAATGCCATCTTACAGATGATATAAAGGAGTTTGCTAGTCTCACTCAACTTGAGTATTTCTCAGGCTCCATCCTCCTCAGTCTCACTTAGACAAAGCTCTCGAAAAAATGCTCAATTTATCTGACTCCAACAGGGTGTTGAGTTTCTTGTCAGAGCTCTAGAAATAAGGCACTATTCTTAGTTAGGTCTACTTCAGAAATACTTAGCAGTGGTTGTTAGCTATTCTAGGAACAACACTGGCTTTGGATGGAATCAGGTTGGCGCCTCCACTAGAGGAATGTCTATTCTGGTAAGGATTGGGAGCATGGGAATTGTAACATCGATCTGAATGTTCTAAACCATCCTGTGGGTAAATGAAACTTCCTGTCCAATTCCTCAGCATAATTCATCACGGCTCTAAGTTTTCTCATGAAAGGTGAGGGATAATTCCAGTCAGCATGACACAAACCATGTTAACTGGCTAAATTCACTGCATTTTCCATCGATGAAAGTAGAAACTTTAGACATAAAGAAACTGGAAACTCTCACAAAACACATTCCAGTATCTTTCTAAATAGTTTACCATAACTCCTGGCACCCAATATTGATAGTGGTATGAGGCCTACCTCAGTGTCCAAAAACCAGGGAGGCTTTAGGAAGTAAAAAAATTTAGGACTCAGTTGGCATGTGAAGCCAGAATAATGTATATGCTAACTTAATAAATTTACAGAGTGGTCTCTCAGCATGAAAAATAACATACCACTTTCCATTTCTAGGCTTTTATATGTACATAGTACATATCTAACCTCTTATATTCCCTTAAATCCTTCATATCACTGAATTATTTAATCCCAAGTAACTATGATAATTAAAATCTATAAAATATTTTTAAAAATTCCTTTGACATAGTATTCTCTATATGTATGTCTGTTTCTTAAAAATTTTAAGAATTTAGTTCATCTATTTTTAAACAATTCAACAAGCCATAAGCTCCTTGGAGCTTTTAAAAAAATTTCCTACAGGCACACCCTGGTGAAGTAGCAATTGGGTGCATGCCACATATACCCCAAAGTCCCAGGTTTGAGTGCTGGGACCAGGATGAACAAGCAGGATGAATAACTAAATACGATAAATAACAAATGTTTCTTCCTCCCCTCTCCATTCCTGCCTGCTTGTCTCTGCTTGCCTGCATTGCTACCTGCAACTTTGCTTTAAAAAAAATTTCCTGCAGTTCTATCAGTGTTCTGGGAACATAGTAGCCATGTAACAAACACTAATTTCTAACTGATTCATTACAAATATTTACTGAACACTTGTAGGGTTATTCAAAATTAATTGAACACTTAAAAGGCATTGTTCAGTAGTACCTATTTTACTATTTAATAATTAATTTTACCCTGCATTTAAACCACCTGTCAAGAAGTCATCACAATTATCTCTTCACTCTCATACATGCTCATTTTGCATCCTGCAAGTCATCTGGCAGGCAACGATCCTACATCTAATTCATCGCAGACTGGTACAGCACCACACCATCCATAGTAGACATGGCTGCCTTGATGTGGTCTTTCATATCCTCCAATCTGAGAGGATAAAGTGGTCAAAAGACAAGGTTCTTGACATGGCCCCCCCAAAAAAAGTCACACACTATAGTTTAGATGTGATTGTGGTACTTAAGCATTTGATAATCTCTGCCTGTGTAATTAATATCTCCTCGACATTAATAAAAGAACAACAAACTGATGACAACTTTGTTGGCTGGTCAATGTTTGACCACTGAGCATTTGGTTCAAATTAACTATGAAAGCAAGATGTCCTATGGGAAAAAACACAAATTCTGGGATGATCAAAAGCAGAAACAAGGTGTTTTGATATTATTGAGTGAAATACATAAATCTATTTCAAAATTATAGATTTGGATTCTATGTTCTAATTTCTCTAAGGAGAAAAATTATAGGATTTTGGCAATTTTCAGATATATCAAAAAGGAAAACTTATGTTTCTTATTCTACTAGTTATCTCATATGAAACTAAGAGCTATTTTTGTTTTACATGATCCAGGAGTCTGTTTTTTTGTTTTTTTGTTTTGTTTTGTTTTTTCTAAAAAATTGGAAGTTGAATACAATACGTAATTTTTATTACATAGGAAAACAGTTTTAGCATAATCACTGGTCAATTAAGCAATACACTTATTACAAAATGGGTTATATAATTTAAAATAAATGCACAAATATGAATATGTTGACATAGCGGAAATGACAGTGCTTATTGACCCAAATATTAAATAATGAATATTATTCAATTGTCTTTAAATACAAAAAAGGAATCTGACTAGATACAGAATGACATTTACATCATGGAAGATAATCCTACTTCATCCTGTTCTAAATCAAGTGCCAACTGATGGAAAAGCAATATAGCATTAACTTAGTTTTCTCTGAGTGAGGAAGAAACAGATTGTGTGTGTTAACCCATCTACTTAAAATGAAAACATTTTGAAGATTTTTTAAAGAAACCTTGGGAACCCAAAAAACAAATAAATACAGATTTGGGGGAATCGTTTATAGGAAAATTCTGGGTGTGTCTACATTTTCTTGACTGCAACCAATTAAGTAATTTAGTAGACAAAACTTGCAGTAGGGCAGAACTGGAAACAAACGTACTTATTCTGACAAATTGTCTATTAGAGATATCAAGAAACAGCTGATGTCTCTCAGAAAGGAATAAAGACAATATGCTCTGTGGCAATCAGCTCTGTGTTTTCTTTGGTTTGATATTTTTTTCCCCCTGGTTTTCCATGGCAAACAGAGTTTGCTTAAAGATACCTCTTCCTGATCTGCCTGGTGATTCTCTATGGGAATCAGAGCTCCCTATTTGGTAATGAGTCAAGCTTCTTACAGCAAATGGGGATGCCACCCACCCTGAGACCTAGAGGCCTGTTCCCACAGGGCAATAGCACCCTGAACAGGAAAACCACAAGAAGAGAAGAAAGCTAAAGAAGAACACCGGGAAGAAAGAGAAACCCGTAATGCCTAGGTTGTAGAGGTTAGTTGTGAGAGCATCTGCTATTTGTGAAGAACATGTCATGGAAGATAACAATCTTTTTGTCTCCAAAGGCCAACACAAGAAAACCTCAAGGAAACTGCATGAGGAGACAGTACAGGGGCCTAGTTCATTTTCTATTTTGACACAAACAAATAAATGTGGCTGTTTGAGAAAACTCACCCTGGACTAGTTATGACATCCAACCTTGTTTATAAAATAATCATCTCATTTTGGATTTCGAGCTTCTCTAATATGGTTAATTAAGATTTCCCCGTGTCCCTGTGTGTGTGTGTGTGTGTGTGTGTATGTGTGTGTGTGTGTGTGTGTGTGTGTTTGCAGAGCTGTACCAGTATTACCACTATGAGTGGCAGAGAATTACAAAATTCTCCAGGAATTTTTAAAGCCGGAAGTCATTTTCTAACTCTTTTTCAACAGGTAAGAGTCACAGTTCAGAACAAATTAGTGGCTTATGTCATCGAACCATTAACATCTGGACACCACGAGTGCAGCACATGTTTATCTCTGGAAACGTGAGTTCTTTGAATTCAACAACCAATTACAGATCCCTAATAAGTGATACCCCAGCCCCTCTGGTTCACTGAAAGTCCTGGTGGGAACCATGAGGCCTTAAAGAGCTTACATATCATCTCCTTCTCCCAAAAGGATACAGATTTAACTAGACGCAATAAATTCTTTTTTCTTGCAGTCCTTTGAGTAGACTACGTCGATGGGTCTCGGGTGGCATTCTTCACATTTAACTGTATTTTAAATCTTTCTTTGGTGAGAGAATAACTTTGAAAAGGAGTCAGAATCCTCTGAAATTCTTTTAACTGATTTTTTTCAGTTACTAACAGAAAACTGAATTTAGAAGGGAGGTAAGGTGAGTTTTGGTATATGACTCTATCCCTTAAGTTATAAGGAAAGACAAGACATCTTACTAAAACAGCAGGAAGGCTGTCTTTCTCATTTACTACAAAATGGCAGCCTTGTCTTATATAACAGCGACAGTCAACATGCTGAAAAAAATCTACGACCATGAGATTTGTAAATACACCTTTTGATCTTACCCTTCTTTCCTGCTGGTCATTTCTCTGTCTGAGTCTGACTGAGCCAAGTAAAGAACAGAAAGGAAGAAGTTGACTACTTTGGATCTCTGGCAAAGTGTTTAGTGAAGGACAAGTCTCAACCAAATTTCTAGAATACATTTTTCAAATATTATTGGTACAAACTCAGTCTGTTCCCTATTACCACAGATACCAGAAATTAACTGTAATTTTGATTCTATTTGATTCCCCATAGGGACTAAACCACATTTTTAATGCCAACACATGCACATTCTAACATTACAGTAAACGTTTTTCTGACGCATTTACAGATTTACAAAAAAAAAAAAAAAAGAGAGAGAGAGAGATAAACGGAAACATTTGGCTAAGGCTTAGTTATTGCACTGAGAATCAATAACATTTCAGAAAGTAGTACAATGTAGAAATTACTAAATCCATTCTTTAAAAACCCTCAGGTTAGAGTTTGAATTACTAGAAAAAGAAAGAAATGCAAATTGTTTATTATTTTCACATGTACAGTAAATTCAGAAAATTATACTTCATTTGAAAACCATATGAGAGACTTTCTTTTCATCAGGAGTGGTTTTGCTTGTTGTGCCAAGAGCTAAAAAGATGTTTTTAGTAACCAAAGTCAGTTTGTTATGCAATCTGTCTGCATGTTGCTTGTAAGAAAGATGAAGATGACTTGAGTAGGAAATAGAGGGCGATGAAGAGTTGTCTGAGATGATAGAAAAGGTATATAAAAATTCTTCCAAAGGGATACATCTTTAACTCATGGTTGATAGAAAAAAATAAACTGGTTGCATACCTTATTGGGGAACCATGGGAGATTACACGAACTCCTTTTGTAAATGTGAACATGTTGTTGAAGTGGGGAATGAAATAATGAACTGGGTGTTACAGACATGTCTTCTAAATACCCAAGTTTTGTGCAAGTGAAGAATACACCCAACAATAGCTTGAAAGGGCCTCAGAGAACATGACTGCCCTTTGAACATGACTTTGAATGAACGGGAGGTTAGGACTCTACCTCGATGGCCAGGAAAAAAGTGTTCTAAGGAATGAGAATAATCCTGAGAGAATCAAGCAGATGTGTTTCACTAGTGTGTGTTTAAAAAACCTATATTTTTAAAAAACACATCAAAAACCAGTCCCAGATCATGGTGATATTTTCATGGTCCATGACGAAACAACAAAATTATAGAGAGTGGACTGCATTTTTCATAAAGTTAAATAAATTCATTGGAAAGGCCTGTCCTTTACTGTAAGATTATGTCCTTCCTATAGCTTTCAAGTTAAAGCATGCTTTAATATATTACATTGAACCACAGGAAATTGCTAATATTTAACTTTTATTTTGGCCTACAAATTTCCTATGGTTCACTCTAATATTAAATGATGATGATCAGATATGGGAACTTGTAATGGTCTTATGTGGTAAAAACAATAAAGACGTGGAAAGCATATGTTAGTACCTAGATTTGTTTTTCAAAATGTTCTGGTCCATAAAATCCACATATCTATAAACTTGTCACTAGAGAGTAGCTCTATCAGCAGTCTTCTAGATTGTTGACTACTGTAAAATAGAACAACCCAAACCAAGTTTTAAAAAAAGGAAGACAGATCCAGATGCTGAATAGAACATTATGGTATACGGATCATTATGATAAGATCCTTATCCCATGCACGCACAACAGGATACTGGAAACTAATTTTATACAAAGGAGAGACTAGAGCGACACTTGGGTCACCAGGAGCTTCTTCATGGTACATATGACGCCAAGCACTGGGCTGGGAAAGACTGTCCAGTCACTGCCCCAGTCTGTCAATTCAAGGGAAAAGGAAACTGCTGGTCATTCCCATTCATATTCCTCTAATGGAAAGATATGGAGGTTGATCCTCCACTGGAAAGCAAAGGTAAATATCATTTGATAGAAAGATTCTAGAAACTCAGGGTGGGGGGTCCTGCTGGCAGCAGACAGTAAGAAGAGCGATTGAGTTCTCTGGTCCTTACAAAAGATGCCTGTCAATGCCATGAAAGGGGTATTTGTATTGGCCCTGTTAATAGTGGTCAAGCACTTCTGACTGGACCACAGTGGACCCATGAGATTTCTCTAATTGAGAATGTCAGTTTACGGAGGGTGAGCTAGTATATCTAAGACTTGAGTCTTAGAAGTCCCTGGTAGTCAGGCATTAAGTAGGCAGCTCCATCGTAGTTCAAACATCAGAAAGTCCAAACATCTTAATATGTGACCTGGGACCAGGGAGAACAACCAAAATAAACAACTAAACACATTTTTAAATGCTTCTTAAAAAAGATAAAAAGACTAAGTCTGAATTTCCTGTTTTGGAATAGGTATATGAAGCAATGTGCAAGCAGAAAACTAAAGACAGAAAAAATACAGCAAATAGTCAGAAGACATAAGAGATTTTATCCGAAAGAGAACGAAATGAAAAAAAAAAAAAAAAAAGCAGAGCCAGCAGCGTCCCTGGTTCCAGATTGCATTCCAGTTCCAAGTCTAGTCACTCAAGAAGATTGAGCTGAGTTTTGGGATCATGAGATATCCCTCAGTCTAACTTTGCTTTATTTAAGCTTTTTCATTTACGGAAAACTTTATGGGTCTTGTAAATAAAAGACCCCTGATCAATTGCAAGTGATCTATTTAGTAGACAAAGAAGTGAGAATAATAGCAACCTAGCCACATTTCTTCTCTTCCCCATGGTTCACTCTCTGCTGGTTCTTATATACAGATGCAATCATTCAGATGTGGCTGTAACTCCTAATTTAAAAATACCTTTAATCTTGATGGCAAATCAGCAAGCTTTGGCTGTATAACAAATTGCTCCAAGATATAGTGGCTGGAAACAACCATGTTTTAGCTGACAAACTGCAGGTGGCCAATTAGACTGACTTCAGCTTGGTAACTTCCAGTCTCAGGCTCAGACATCTGTGGTCAGCTCCTGGATCAGCTAGGGGTTGGCTAGTCTTCATGGCCTCCGCTCAGATGGCTATCTTTCCTCCAGGTGGTCTCTCATCCCATAACTGATCACTTGGCAGCTCAGCAGCGTTCCAGAAGAACAAGTAGATGCTTAGGTTCATAAGTGGCCCAATATCATTTCTGTATTCTACTAGACAAAGCAAATCACAAAGTCAACCCGGATTTAAATTCTGAGGCAATGTATTTTACCTCAAGGGAAAACTGCATAGTTACATCACAAAGGATGTAGATAGAGCTAGAGAAATAGCAGTCATTATGCAAACAAACCACCAGAGGTGGTCTACCAGATCCAAGACAGGGTCCATTAACAAAAGAGATGTGGAATAGTTGTCTAGACCATCTTTGCTCCAAGACCCCAGAAGAAGAGTGATTTCCTCTTTCTCTACTGGTTCCCTCCTATCATACACAGAGTCCTAGGACACACAGGCTCACTGTGGCTAGGGAAACTGTGGACCAAAAAGGTTACAAGATTGAAGACTAAAAGCTAAAAAAAAAAAAGATGGCTGGTTTCTATCTAAGAAAAGACTCCACCTGAAGAACAGCATTGAAAACACTGTCAGTGTATAGGATGGAGTATTTTGTCCACAGAAAGTTTGAATTTTGTTTATGTACTAACTCAACTAACATCTCTTGACTAGAAAGTTGGAAATATACCTTCTTGAAATACTTCTCCCATTCTTGCCTGGGCTCACTGCCCTTTAAGAGTCATCAACTCTGTTCATCCAGGCTACCAGGCCTGAGAAGACCAGCAACTTGGAGTTGAGTAACACAGAGGATGGGGCAGCATAAAATGACTTAGCAAGTCCACAGACCTCAGAGTAACTAGACAAGATCAGAGAACTCAGTGATTTCAAGGGATGGTGGATCCTAAACAACACAAGTTCATACTTGAACAAAACCTCTGAGGATTTCATGATTTGCCAGGCACAACAGAAAACATGGTGGACACTTGGGGATAAGCAATAAGAAATCAGAAATTGCCTCTTTCACTGAAGTAATTTAAAAGGTTTCAAACTTCCCAGAATTGGTCTGACACAATACTGGAAACTGCCACTTTTAGAGTAATTCTTTCTGTGGCTAGACAGTCTTCAAAAAAAAAAAAAAGCTACTATGAAAAATACAAATGTGTTAGTAATTTTTGAAAATATATATCATAGATTTATTAGTAATTTATCATTTTCCGTCAGAGTTTAAATCCTGCACAAAAGAACTTTAAAAGGAAGTTTTGATTTAAATAGTAAAGTTGATGGGGCAAGGAAGGAATTAGCAAGGACCTCAGGGAAGTTTACATAAGGATATGGGGCACAGAAGGGTGGAAAGAACATTCTTGAGGACCCACTCTGCATCCTTCCTTGGTTTGCCTACAGCCAGACTCGAAGAATAATGGAGACTGGGAAGGAGGGAGAAAAGCAGTAAGGGAAAGTACTCTGCCTGGATGCTTGTCATTTCCTAGCAGGCCCAGTTTCACAATCAGGGCTTTCTGTTATCTCTGTGACAAATTAACACAAACTTTGTGGGTTAAAACAACACGAATCTATTATCTTCTAGTTCTGGATGACAGAAGTCCTGAAATCAAGGTATTGGCGAGGTTGCATTCCTCCTGAAGGCTCTAGGAGGCAATGAGTTTCCTCGACTTTTCCAGCTTGTAGAGGCTACCTGCATTCTTTGGCTCAAAGCTCCTTCTTAGTATCACTGTGAGTTCTACTTTTATTGCCACATCCATCTTCTCCCCTCTGATTCTATTATTGCCTGTGTCCTTCTTTTCTTACAAGAACCTTTGTGATTATATCAGGTGCACCTGGATAAAGCTTGATACTCTCCCTACCTCAGGATCCTTAACTTAATCACATCCCTTTTGCCATAAAAAGCTAATATTCACAGATTCTCGGGGCTCAGACAGGGAAAACTCTGGTGGGGCAGGGTGGGAAGGTCACTATGCTTACAATAGTATCTATATTCAGCACTCACAGTTTGGGTGTTATGTGTCCTCCTCTTAGAAATATTTAACAGTAATAAGGTGCAATACTTGAAATCCTGTGAGGTTGTGCATACGGATTCACACTGAAGTGTGAGTAGTGAGTATGAATGTTCTATAGAGGCTTGGGCAAGCTCCTATTGGTGAATGACAATGGGCAATTCTAGGATTCTGAACAGAGCCATGCCATCCTATACAGATAACTACTCTTCTTTTGAAAAATAACTTTTGTCTTTCTACTTGGTCTTAGAGATGGAACACTTGACCGTGAGCTACCAGGTTACTCTGAGGCAACAGTCAAAAAGTAGACACTGTCTGACTCATCAAGCCCATGAAGCCAGGCATGCACAACGGCAGTGCTCCATCATCAAATAAAAGTGGCATGTAGAAAACAGTTTCAAGCAAGTCTTGGAAGCACAAGTCACCTGCAAAAGAAAGGAGCCTAGATTCCCATTACCCCGACTCCTGCTAGTTAACTTCCCTGTCAACCCACACCTATGTCTTTATGGGGAGTTCTCTATGAGGAATTGACCAAGGAAGAAAAATCTCAGATTGGTTTATACATGGCTATGCTTAATATATGCAGGCACTACCTGAAAGTGAGTGTGTCTAGCACTATAGCCCCATCCCAGGTGATCTTTATGGACAGCAGTAAAGGAAATCCTCCCTGTGGACAGATCTCCAAGTGATGTTCCTGACTATTCATTTTGCCTGGAAGGAAAAAGGTATGAATCTGCAGTAGTTCTTGAGGTATGGCTAATGTTCAGCTACATGGTCAGAGAATTAGAAGAAACACAACTTAAAATTAGTAACATAAAAGTCTGGAAGAGAAATATTTAAATCAACTTCTTTAAATGGGCACAGAATGCAAAAGTTGTATCCCCTGTGAATGCTCACCAAAGTGTGACCACAATAGAGGAGGATTTTAATAAATGAGTGGACAGGATGACCTATTCTGTGGCTGAGAATTAGCTTCTTTCTCCATCTACTTTGCCATTGTCAAATGGGCTCAAATATAATGGCCATAGTGGCTATAATGGAGGTAATCAGGGACTTAACAAATGGGACATTTCATCAAGGGTCACGGGCTATAGCACAGCTGAGTGTCCAGTTTGCCAGCAGCAAAGGTCAACATTGAGCCCCTAACATGGTGACATTCCCTAGGGAAGACTGATTACATTGGACCACTTCTGTCATAAAAGGGGCAGCACTTTGTTCTCACTGGCTAAATACTTAGAATAAGCATATATTTGTCTTCCTTGCTCACAGTGCTTCTGCCCAAACCACTGTCTGTGGACTTACGGAATGCCTTATCTATCATTATGGAATTTCACAGCAATGCTTCTCACCAAGAAACTCATTTCATAGTGGATGAAGAGTAGCCAATAGGCCCATTCCCATGGTATTCAGTGATCTTATAACAGTGCCCATTATCCTGGAATAAATGACTAGATATAACAATAGAATGACTTTTTGAAGATTCAGTTTTAGCCCAGGTGGGTGACAACATATTTCAGAGCTGAGCAATATGAATCAGGATGTAGTATAGACCCTAAGTTAACAACCAATCGCAATCAATGCATGGTCCTATTTCTCCCACAAGTAGAATCCACGAATCTGAGAATCAAGGGATAGAAGCTGGATTAGTTCTTCATACTAACACCCCTGGTGATTCACTAGAAAAGTTTTTCCTTTATTTTCTTGCAACTTTAGGCTGAACTGGTTTGAGGTCTTAATTCCTAAGACAGGAATGCTTTCATCAAGAAAGAAAACAATGATTCCACTGAATTGGAAGCTAAGACTGCCATATAGCCACTTTAAGGCCTTCATGCCTGTGATGATTCAGGGATTACTACAGTGGTTTCCAACTAGGGGATATTTTGTCCCCACAAAAGACATTTGCAATGTCTGTAGACATTTTTGGTTGTCACAACTGCAGGAAGAAAGTGTTATTAGCTACAAGTGAGTAGAGGTCCAGGATACTGTTAATCACCCTATGATGCACAGTAGAATCTGCTACTACAAAGAATCATGTAGCCCAAATGCCAAGAGTATGGACCCATGGACAGCTCTAATGGTTCTGGTAATTTCCTGTCAAAGTGAAATTAGATTTCCACTGCACAATAAGAACAGAAAGAAACCCTGAAGAGCCTGTAGTACTCCCATGTTCTGTGATAAAAGTCAGTGGGTAACACAACACAAGGCAATTCTACCCCAAACTTCAGAAATAAATGTTTCGCTTACCCCACCAAAGAACTCTAAGAAGCAGAAGAAGGTAATGTAAGTATCAGTTAGACACTACGACTAACTGCAAAAATGAGGAGTATGGTAACTAGGAGTACTTCTTCCACATTCTTATATGAACCTCTATTTATCTATTACATAAATATAAATGCATATATTATATACACATATTAAATATACATATATATTTTAAAAAGAAATTTCATTTTCTTTCTCCATTCTCCTACCATCTAACATAAGCTATTTAGGTAGTCAATAAACTTTTATCTCAATATTTAAGTTATAAGACATCAAAAAGTGAGGTATAATAACCTAAGAAAAGAAAGTTCACAAAGAATATTAGCATTCACTTTACAAGAAGGGACTAGCATATTTTCAGTTATAAAAGAAGTAGTTCTATCATATAGGAAGAAATGACTTTATTCATAATATTTATTTTTAAAATTAGTACAGTTTACAGAAATGTATACAGGTGCCAAGTTGACAATGTGTGGGCTGTGGCAGTTTTGTAATACGTTGATATAGATCGGTTGAACTATGTTTCCCAGAATTAACCTCTCTTCATGTTTCTGGTTATGTTAAAGCATTTTTGAGAGACATATTTGGAGAAGATTTAGAAGGTAGACATGACTACCATGTAGTTTTTAACTTTCAAAAGGTAGAGTCAGGTGCATTGGTAGCTCAAGTACATTATCATTTATCTGCTGGCTCACCTTACTGGCACAGGGCAGCACCAGACCAGAAGCTGCTCCAGCCTTTCCCGGATGCACCAATCTTCAATTCCTAGGTATTTAGTTCTGTGACAAAGACACTACTTCATCAAGACTGGGGGCAGTGAAAATTGATCTAGGACCCAATTCATTCTCAAGATCCCAGCTCCTCTTCATGGATTTTTTTCTTATCCTTTGGTCTCCCCTATTTTACATCCTTCTTCCCCTCCCAACTGTCTGCTACATAGACTTCAAGTTTTAGCAATAGACATGCAAACAAAAGGCTCACAGAAACTATTTAACCAACTTCCATGGTTGCCCATAGGTCAAATCTCTATAAAAATCCACATACACACAATACACATATGTATACACACACCAGGGGCCATGGAAGAGATCTACCATTGTGTTCACATCACTGCATGTTTTTGTATAAGTTGTCAAAATAAGCTATTTCAACTTTTTTAATGCTCAATTAGCCATGAGTTGTTTTCTCTCTCTAAATAGCCCCTACACTGGTGAGATTCCCTAGGGAGGAATGATTACATTGGACACTTTTATCATAAAAGGGGCAGAACTTTGTTCTCACTGGATAAACATTTTGAATAAGTATAGAAATTTATGTCTTTGTCGAGGTCTTCCTTGTCCACAATGCTTCTGCCCAAACTTACAGAATGCCTTATTCATCATCACGGTATTTCACAGCATTGCTTCTCAGATTCATTTCACAGCAGATGAAGAATAGCCCATGGAATTCACTGGTTTTACCAAAGAGGAACTTCGTGCCTAATTTTACATGTACGATTTAATATTCATTTTCCTAAAGGAGATCTTCTAAATAGCAGGAGCTTCAAAATTGGCATCTGTCCCTCAAGAGGTCTTCACTGGACTTGAGTTCAGTTCAAAGTTAATTTCCCTGAAAGCAAATTGGAAACTCTTTTCTCAGCTGCAAAATGAAATAGATACAAAATGCAAACAAATGGAAAGGAAAGCAAGTTCCAAGTTCTGACTACAAGGCATTTAAACATGAAGTGAACGCAACCAATTCAGTTTTCATTGTAGTTTGCATTAAGGAAAATATCACTGTAGGAAGGAGAGCTGTACTGGAAAATCAGGTTCAGTCTCTGAATATACACATCCTCAACAAGAAGGATGGAACCAAGAGCACAGGAGCTAAGGAAAGAAGTAAAGACATTAAGTTGAGAACACTTATCTAAATTTCTACAGGTTATGCCCCTAGACCCTGGATCCTCCCAAGAGTAGAAAAATCAATAACACATAAAGAAATTTCCATATTTAATGAAATGATTAATTCAGATAGAAGCAAGAACATACTTTATTCAAGAAGACTATTTAGAAGAGGTTTCTAAATCTAAGGTATCACAAATATATGACAACAAATGTTTAAAGCTAGAAAAAAGTTTTGATCAGAATGATGCCATTGCTGGATAAACATGAACAATTATTTTTAATACACTTTATCACTTTAATATTTGAAAATAAAATTTAGCTTCTTAACCCAAAACTAATAATATACACTTATGGTCAAGTATTTTGCAAAGAACAACAAAATTTTCTTTGTGTCTCTAAACTTTTCTGTGATGATTTTTAAACAAGAGTACGCATATTTTTTGGTCTAAACATAGACTTTTAAAACATCTTTTAAGTTTTTTTAATATTGTAAAACCACATTGTCTTACATATACAACAGGACAGATGGTGGATGGATGGATGGATGATAGATGCATGGATGGGTGGATGGTTGGGTGGGTGGGTGGGTAGATGGGGATGGGGGATGGATGGATGGGGTATGGGTAAATGAAGGAGAGAGAGCAAGAGGGAGAATGAAAAAGAGGAAGATTTGTTTTTGAAAACTGGCTGTAATTTAACCTAGGTGAACTAAAAAGAACTTTTATGAAGAAGAAAGGCTCTTTTCTTTAACAATATCAAACTGAACTGGTTGGTTACCAAAGTGAGATTTTTAGGGTACAACCTCCAGCAAAGTATTAAATTGTTCTACATAACAAAGAAAGAAGAATGTGCAGTGTCTCATCATGGTCTGGGAAGAAAACGATTTGTAGGTCTCTGAAATTGAGGGGATACATAAAATTTTTGAAAGAAGAAGGTGCTGAAAGTTCAGGATCAAAAGAAGAAGATGGTCAATATTTCCCATGATAAGGAATAAGCACCAAATTTTCATGTACAGAAAGTTTGAGATTACTTCCCATTTTATGCTGTAATTATCCTATCATTCTCTAACTTTGAATAAAAGTCAAAAATCTTATGTCAGTGTCAGACAGAAGCAGTTCTGGAAACAGAGCAATGAAAAAGGGGTGAAGCCACCAAAGGGGTGATTGAAACTCAACAGTGACAGGAAATCAAAGCTAGGTGAAGCCATGAGAATTTCAGTCACACCACTGTTGCTCATGCCACAAATCTCCTCTCCTACTGTAATGTCAGCTATCTTGGGGAAAAGATTTATTTCTCACATTTAAGGGACTCAAGCCACTTTATTAGGAGAGTAAACTAAAGGTTGACTCCAGAAAACCCGAGAATTAGGGGACATCCAGGTGGCTAGATATTGCAGAACAATAACTATAACAATTAAATATTAAACTACCTAGATTTCATTTATCTTACTTTTCCTTAATAAAATATCAGAAGGTATAAACTACATTTTTTAAAGGAAAGGCACAGGCAGGAATGAAGGTGAGGAGGCAGGCAGGAAGAGAAAGGAGGAAGAAGCATTTTATTTAGTTGTTCACCCTGGTTATCCCCACCCCAGTCCCCATCATGAACCCAGGTCCTTGGGATGTATGTGGACCGTACCAGGCAGAGGCAACAGACTTAATCTCTAAGCCATCAAAGCATGATCAACCCTCATTTTAAATTCCATTTATTTAGACCCAGATTTTAATTTCATTAGTCCATTTAATTAGACCATTTGGTCCATATAAAATGTTGATCTCAGCAATTACAAGCATAAAATAGTAAACACTAAAAGTTCTATTATACAGAAAGATGTCTGAAATAAAGGTAGATTATCTTAGAGTCACATACAAAAGCTAAATCTATTCATTTCATTAATTATCTTCCCAACTTTTGTTTGTTTGTTTTTAAAGAAAGGTGCAGGCAAGAATGAAGACAAAGAGGCAGGCAGGTAGGCAGGAAGAGGGAAGAGGAAGCATTTAGTTGTTCATCCTGGTCATTCCCCCTGGCCCCGGGTCATGAACCCAGATCCTTACGGTGTATGTGGACTGTACTGAGTAGAGGCTATTGGCTTAACTGCTAAGCTACCGGGGTGCACCTCTTTCCAACTCTTGAGGTATGAGGGCCTGGAAATCATAAGCTCTCCCTGCTGTTCAGTATTTTCCCCAGAAGTTTACATCCCTCCATCATTGAAATCCTTTTTCCTTGGATTTGAGACACTATTCTTTTCTTGGTTTGCCTTATCCCCTCTCTGATTATTCCTACTCCAGTAAACCTTTGCAGATCTCTTTCTCATCCTACTCCATAAAAGATGGTGTTCCCCAGGGTCTACTAACAACATAGACTTTTCTCCATGGATGATCTCATTTATGCGTCACTATTACCATGTAGTTTTAACTTTCCTCACATGCTCATTGCTGTGTGCCTTAGTATGAGTTTCTGAAGAGCAGATCCTGAGAAAGAATCTGAATGTAATCATTTTATTTTGGATGCTATTTGTGATGACAGGAAGCATTAGCTGAGCAAAGAAGTAAGACAAGGAAGATAAGAGAGCTAGTAAAGTGAACATTATCAAGCAAGATACTACAAAGGACAAAAGTGTTTAGTCCTACTGGGGAGCTCCAGGAAGTAGCATAAAATACACTTTAGAATGATCCCTCAGAACAAAAAGCTTTTGAAAAAGGAAAAACATCAATTGTTATTAGTGAAGAAAGAACTGAAATGGAGGTAGTGAACTTTATTACATACAGATAAATTTACAGTGATACACACATTAAACCTACATAATGTTATGATGCCATATTCCTTCAACAAAATTCATTTAAAAAAAGACTTACACCAGTCATGGAATAAATTAGATATGATATTTATATACAACTCCTGAGAGTCATTAGACAAGGGTTACTCTTGGCGGCAGAGGAGCACTGATTCTTCAGCACACCAAGGCCTCCAGTAACACAAATTTAGTAGCCTCTAAGAACAGTTATTTGCAATGGAAAGATGGTCAGAATGTATTGACATGGTACAGGGCAAAGAAACATGGGTGGAACACTGACATTATCCGCTTCATTTACAAATTTTTATTTCTAGTTCAGAAATCCCTAGTCTCTATTTTGGCCCAGATACAAACATCCAACAGCCATGAAAAAGTTCCCATATCCCACTCAAACTCCTACTCTGACCTGTTTGTCTCTGCAGAGACTAGAGTCACTGTCTATCCAGCAACCTCCAAAAATGCCTATCAGTTATTTGTGACTGGTTGCCAAGTCTTATCGAAGAAATCTAAACACCTCTTCTAACTCCTTCCTTCCACTCCACTATTTTAATTTAGTCCCTTTATTTTTTGTCTGAACTATTGTAATAACCTCCAAACGTACATTTTATTCCACTCACTCATATTCACCATGTAATCATCACGCTTAAAATCTTACAAAATTTTCTCAAGAGTCTCTACATCATCTCACGATACTAAGTTTTACTTGAGCACAGTGATCTGTCTGTTCCCTCTCTTCAATTCCATCTTCACCTCTCTTTACCCCTTTAAATATAGCACATGTGCCTTCCCACATACATGTATTCATAGTTCTCTACACATAATAAAGTCCAGTCTTTGCATATGCATTTCTTTCTGCCATGTTTGTCCTCCACACTACCTACCTACTCGTGTCAAACATCATTTTCTTTACCAAGATACACATCTCTTAGACTAACAATTATAAGGCAGCAATTACATATCTGTTATATTAATAATAAAGATAAACCCTTGGAAATAGCTGAAGTTCTTTAAGACCAGAACATAACAGTGATTCGAAAAGACAGACAGCTGATGGTCAAGCATAAAATTGTTCATGATAATGCTCAACATTAGATATGAAGACCAAAGACTATTTTTAAGAGATTTCATCTTCATTCAAGGGGTGTGAGCTATAAATAGATTCAGCTCTGGGAGTCTGCCATGATAGCTTAAGTAAGGTTATTTTACAGCAGAAGTAGATTATTCATGCTTTTATTGTTGCTGCTGTTACCCAGATGAACAAGAACGTCACTGAACTGCCCAGGCACAACGTGTCATAAGTCAATTCACCATTAGCTAACAACCTCATCTGATTAGCATTCCTGTCCCTTAAGTTTACTGTGCTGCTTCTTGAAGTCTGGCTCTTCAGAATATGCCAGTATTCTCTTAAGACAAGGGAGTCTACCTTGAATCCATCTGGATAGCAGGATGTCACACCCGGGGAGCTTCCTAAAGAAAAGTTCCTGGAGCATCTACCAAGGAAAGGACCAGCTCACTGATCAACAACTGGAAGATTTGAAGTTCCTGTTCCGTAACAATCCACACCCCACCTCCAGCCTTTGGAGGGGAAACTGCCTCAAAAAATGGAGATCACCCAACAATACACAGGTTTGATTCAAGAACTACAGCACGAAACTTAGGAAAATCAAATGCAGGCATATTTAGCAATCAAAAAACCAGGAAGTTCAACAACAGCAATTAGCTGAAGACAGAGTCAATACCACACCTCCCAGGAGAAATACAGATTCACCTCCCAGACCCCCAAGTGACTACCCTGCATTCCTAGTTTACACAAATCATCTGATGCCTTCATCCCATCTCAGAGCATGTCCCAATCTTAATGACCCCCGAGACCACTCTGCTAGCCACAAATCAATCCAGCCTGGCTGCTGTCAAGACTTTAACATATACTCCCTCCGTCCCAGTGTGGAATCCCAAATTCTAGACACCAGCATGGATTCTCATTCTCTGAGCTCTTCATCTCCATGAGGAACTTGTCAGTGAGAGAAGAGACACAGAAGCTCACCTACTGATTTGTAATGACTGTCAGACAAGGGAATACTTTTCAGGGACAAAAAGGAACAAACATAGCCACATGACCAGAAATATGCTGTCAGAACTTTAAACTTCGTTTTAGTTGGTTTCAGCTAAATTTTCAGTTCGCAAGGACCTCTCTCAGACATTGAGAGGACCCACTGTACTTGTTACCACAAGTATATGAGG
The DNA here is from genome assembly GCA_004363575.1 of Solenodon paradoxus. Taxonomy (NCBI): domain Eukaryota; kingdom Metazoa; phylum Chordata; class Mammalia; order Eulipotyphla; family Solenodontidae; genus Solenodon; species Solenodon paradoxus. The sequence continues at coordinate 318,811 of RJWH01000746.1, read as the reverse complement.
GCGTGTCAGGCTCAAACAGGCAGTTGTCAATAAGCCTGCCCACCAGTCTTGAAAATGTGTCACAGTCCTGTTGTGGCTGCTATGCTAAGGTTTCTGTCTCTAATCAGCCAGGAGCTTCAGAACTCTGGCCACTTTCCAGTCCTCTTCCTGATATGTAGCCTCCCCCAACTTCTTTCCCAGTCCACTGGCATGCTATTGGGGTAGATGTCACCTAGGAGAACTTTCTTCTTTAACCTGCTCTTTGTTCTCCTTCATCCTCTTCCCCGCCAGAGACAACCATTCTAACATGGTCCCTGTGTCTCATTCTGTTGTGTGGTTTTTTTATACCATAAGTGCTCACCCAAGCCCTCTGTAACCTCCTCTCTGGTTGTTCCTGATTTTCTTCATTCTTTGCAATAAATCATTGAACAAATGAAAAGAAAACAAACAAACAAAAAAAGACTAAGGATTTTAGTCCAAGGATAGTATCTTCTACCTTTATCCAAGGCCTACAGAGAACAGTCACTAGAGCATTTTTCAAAAATGCCAAAACTATGTTCCCAAAGTGTTTCTTAGCTGTGATCCTATGCAGAGAAAATAAGTTATGGTGAGGGAGAGCAAGTCACACACGATAGAGCCATTCCTATACGTCAGTGCTCTAAATTATTAAATTTCTTTTCTTTCTCTTATATTAAGAAATTTCCTGCCTCCTCTAATCAATTTAATGCATGTCACTGTTTGGTCCAGATTTTAATCAACTGAGTAAACTGGTAGAAATACTTCTAGGTGCTCAAACTAGCACATCTAATCCAAAATCTGTCTAAAAGAGTCTATATGAAAAAATTCAGCCCAATTTTAAAATTGTATATCTCATTCTCTCTCAATCTCTGAGTTATCTCCAGAATCCATTTCCATATATATGCCTCTAAGTCTTTGCTGTCTAAATTAGCAGTTCTCAGATTTGACTTTGTAACTGGTTTCCTGGCATATGCTACAATATGACTCCACAAGCCTAGACGCACTGAGAAACACTAGCCTGCCCTGGCACAGAAACGCTCTCTGGCGGGGTCATCACAGGGTCTTCAAGCAGGGCAGGAGGACCTTCATTTCACAGGGGTTGACTGTGATAGCAAAAAAAACTTAGTGGCATTTGGAGTTTCAATACTCTTAAAGTTTTCTAATTTCTTTCTGATTAGAGATTTTATATTCTCTGATAGTGGGTACGGTGTGAAATACTCACAGACTGAGATGTGACTTCAGTATCCTAAAATGAACACAGAAATGTAAACAAAAGAAATAATAAAATATTATTAAAAAGGTATACATTCTCCCCCAAGTTATCATTCCAATTTCAAGGTTCCTCTATTTTGTAATCAATGTTCTTGTGTCATATAAGAGAGCTGGAAAAGCTGTGACTTCCACCTAAGATGCAGCTTGCCAATTTGCAGGATCAGGCCTGTGTCTGATTTTCAACAACATTAGCCCTTGGACAAGAGGTAAGTGATCTTTGTAAATCTGTTAGAGAAATTTCCTGAGCTTTTGACCATAGCTAGAACTGTGCTATTTTAAATCTTGAGCTATAGTTTTCTTTGTGTAAGCCTTCGAGTACAGTTAGAAAAAGTCAGCCTACCCTGTAGGTTATCACACATACCTAGGACATGATACCTAGGATGACTCTGTATCTCATTTTGCCTGGCACCATTCTGTTTATGTCTGTTATCTTGGAATTGTTAGTGATACTCTCTTTCACTTTTAAAAATATTTCATTTTAAATAATAAATTATGTTTACCCTTCATCTACTATAGTCTACCACAGGAGTCAGTGGACACTCAAAGCAACCACAATGAAAATCTTTTATTATGGAATCATGTGGGTTATCAGCACCCCATTTTCTAATAGTAAGAGCTCCCTACTGATTTTAAGTAAAAGACAGTTAGGTAATCAATCACAGATTCCCATTTTCTTGAACATCTATTCCCCATAATTACTTTTGTTATTAATACATATGTAAATCAGGATTCTTGGCTGCATACGTATCTACTCCAGGTATTAAAATGGAAAGGATTCACATAGAGTATTAGTTGCTTACAGATCTGAGACAGCTGGAACCAAACCTACATTTACAGTCAACAATAATGAAACCAGAAAAGATGTCCACATGAGACCATTCTATCAGAATCCTACAGGCATTGCTACCCACTACTTGGCATAGGAAATGTGACTAGACCTCAGACTCACCAACACAACTGCCCAAATACCCAATTTCTCTGTGTATGACCACGCCCCACCCCACATTCTCTCATCTGCAGTTTAAGTTTCATCAGCTGTACCTTCTCGGATGCCAAAGTTATATGTGGAGCCCTAGTCAGGGAAACACAATTATTTACTCAAGTCTCTTGAACAGGAAGGCATATTAAAGAAGCTTTGGTGAGGATGCAGAATTAATCAATCTACCAACAATTAAAAAGAATTACAGGAAAATCCATATGAAAGAGAATGGTGATAAGACCAATGTGACTCCAGAATGTCTATCAGCGTTTAAGGAACACTATCTCATTAGAAGGGGGATTAGCGATTTGTCCGGAAGCTCTGTTTACATAGCAAGCCCACTGCTCTTACTTAGCCCAGTTGTTATTCCAAGTGATACCTAGGAGAGCAAAAGGAGGTCTAAATCAGACAAATGAGGCAAACTTTGACACATAACCAAATGGGAAAGGTAAGAGACTGCCAAAACTGTCACCCTGACTTCACAGATTGAACTGGGCTGCCTCTGAAAAACAAAGTAAAGAAAAAGAAAGCCTTAATAAATCATTCTACCATATTGACAGGAGTCTTCTTTAAATAGTTCTGTGAAAGAGAAAAAAAGATTTTTTAAAATTGGGGCATAGTTTCTGAAAAATGCAAACTATGTTACAAAATAGTTTAAATTTTGAATTTCCAATTAATCCTGGATTTATTATTTCATATCCAAACTGGTACAGACAAGGAACACCAAGCATGTTTCCCTCTTCTCTATATTGTATCATTATTTTTTCTTGTCCCCATACTTGAAACATTCTTTTGCTTTGAAGGTAGCTTTGGGCAACAATCATATTCATCTCTGTGGGATTTCTGAGATACTTAAGTAAGATATCTAAGTAAGCCAATGGATACTTCAAAAACTCTTCATTGTATATTTCCTTTAAAAAAAAAAAAAAGAAAAAAAGAAATAGAACAAGTCCCTCCAGCGAAAACCTTGCATCAAAAGTTAATAGTACAGATCAGAAACATCTTCTTTAGGAGCCCATAGAGGACTTACTGTGGCAGAGAGGTCTGTGCTGTTAAACATAAATTTTGCAGATCTGTTGAGTTCTCAGTTCATAGCATTCGACTCCCTGGCTCCTCAGCAGCTCCTTCTCTTCCGCCGTGTCTCGAGCTTTCAGCTGCGGGAAGCGGGCTGGAGAGGACATGAAGTCGTAGTGCCGGTCCAGATACCGCAGGTAGATGAGCATGTGCAGGGCATAGGCCAGCACCAGCAGCAGGATCAGGGACATTGCCAGGCCGATCAGAATGGCTGGTGAGAAGGAAGAGGCACAATCTCGGGCCTTGGCAAACTGCCCCCCCTTGATGGTAAAGCCTTGGATCTGTCAGGAGAAACAAAAGAGCTGAAGTGAACTATTCTTTCTCCCCTCAGACCTACTACACAGTTGGGCCGGGGGTTCTGTACCCCTAATTAGTCAAATTTCAGACTCTAGGGTCCTACACGGAAAAATATAAACACATGATAATGTGGCTGTGCTTATGGGGACAGTGAAACTTAATTTAAAATCTAGACTGACCCAGAACCCCTGGGATGTGTGGGTGTCGTAATTAAGAGGCTCATGAATTTCAAGGCTCTGAAATGAAACCGCCTGGAGACTGATCCTCAAGGAGTCTTCTATATTATCTGAAAGCAGAACTGCTATGTGTCTCTAAAAGTCAAAATGCAGTCAAAATTCTCTAAGTGCTAGTTCACATTTCACAAAGAATTTTATGTCTCTGTGTCTCTGCCTTTGATTTTGTTGACAGGAAGTATGGTCTTTTAAAGCAAGATATTATAATTCCCAATGAGGTAAAATATAGACAGTAATAAAAGTTCACACTTAACTGAAGTTCTTTGTTACCAGGTATTACACCTCAACTCATTTAATATTCACAAGAGCCAGTGAGTAAGTTACCATTCGATCTCTGTTTTATGGATGAGGAAATGGAGGAACAGAAAAGTTAAGCAATTTGCCCCGAGTCACACAGCATTAAATGCAATAAAACTATAATCCAAACCCAGGCAGTCTGACTTCAGAGCTAACTCTCCGTTTACGACTCCATCCATGTCATAACTTGTGGTGTGTTCTGTCTCTTCTTCCCACCACTACCTCTTCCTCTTTATTGGCTGTAGGTAGAGCTGTTTTTGAAAGAACCTTATGCCAGCCCCTTTGCAACCTGCCCAGAGAATCAAAGGGACAACTTCTCATATGAGCAAATGAAGTGGTTTAATTACTTGGAATCTGGAGAGATTTGAAACAACAGGCTGCAGAACATGGTATCTGAAATGCTGTCAAAAGGAAAGAAACAAGGCTAACAGAGCCAGTACTCTAAAATGAGGACAATCATTTGTGGAAGGCCATCTCCACATTCAGCTGGCTTTCAGAATATAACCCCAGACAGCACCACCTCATTTAGTCACCTGTTTCCTTTTAAAAGAGTACAATCAGAACACTGAATTATTCATACTGCTTTACTGAAAATTCATTTTTAGGCTTTAGGTGGGCATTGAATCATTTTTTTGTTGGAAAATGACTGTAGCTACCCCTCATGTCACAGACCCTAGGGACCTTCCTCATTCAATTATCTGTGTTCTAGAATAAATCCCAATTGCTCCTAAGGAAACCCTTGGCCTGGCTTCACAGATTCTTGGCCTGCCTCCTCTGTGGACAGACAAAGTAGACTTATCTTTAGTCTAGTGCCTGAGAAGTCCATCTCAACAACAAAAGATGGCTTCATTTGATGCTACAACTTCAGCCAAGGAGAAATGCCTTCACAATGACTGTCCCTTAATTCTTGAGATGAAGATGAGAACGTTACCTGTGGACAATGCCTGAAGAACATGTCTGCCCACTTTACAGCAGGGCTAAACACTCCGTATCTAGCCCACAGGTGAGTTTTGTTTAGTCCAGAGTTCTTAGCATCCTAAAAAGTTTCCATAAGAATGCAAATTTCTAACTTTTATTAAAAAGTCAGGATCCAACAATAAATGGCAAAACTTAAAATGTTCCTGGTGAACACTATCCACACTTCGCTGCAGTCTCTAGCTGGTCCACATAAAGCATTTGAGTTTTTACCTGAGGCCTCGTGGGTTTGCCACACATGCAGCACCACTCTGCACTTCATTCCTAAAAGAAGCCAGGTCAGCAAAGTTGCATATATGGGATGCAACCTTTAGTGTGCACCCCCAAACCATTAGTACCACTCGCCTCCCCACTCCACTGGGTTTGCATTCTGCCATCTGCTCATATTAAGGGGGTTTCAGCAAGGCCCACACCCGCTGCTGTGTTCACTGGAAGGGTGCTGAGGATATTACACGTATTGCACAACACCAGGGATGCATGTGCTCCTCACAGGCACCTTTCAATAGCACATTTCACGGACCTCATGAGCAGCGTGATTCCTTCTTCGCTGGCTGCTTTAAAACTTCAGAGCCACGTTGCCGCACTGCCTCCAGACAGATGGTCCTGTGGTTTTTGTACCGACGTCTCTGGTGATCTTTTCTCTCTTGTTTTTCTTAACCCTTATGACTTTTCACTTTCTTTTTCTGTTTGATAACGCTTATTACATTACACAATGCGAAATCTCCCATCTTAACCATTCCGAGGTGCACAGTTCAGTGGCGTTAAGTATGGTCGCATCACTGTACACGCATCACTGCTTTCTAGCTCCAGAACTCTTTTCATCCTGCAAAACTGATTCTGTAATCATTCAGCAGTAATTCCCCACCCACTTTTCTCCTAGCCCCTAGAAACCGCCATTCTACTTTCTGTCTTCAATCTGACGACCCTAGAGATACTTCTTATATGAGGAATCATATTTGTATCTGGTTTATTTCACTTTGCATAATTACCTCAAGGCTCACTGATGCTGTTGTATGTCTGGATTTCCTTCCTTTTGAAATCAGGTCTGTTGAACTCCAAAATACAAACTCCTTCACTGCCCCGAACTGTCCCTCATCGACAACACAGCAACACCAGTTGGGCGAGACTGGTCAATTACACAGATATAATAAATTACAGACATAATTACTATGTATGAATTTCCCTTTATATAACGAAAATATTGGAAAGTTCTCATAAAAGGGACATGCGAATTGCTGCCGGCTATTTCAGTGAACTGGAAGAACAAGTGAAGCTTTCATCACAAACACGACAGGGGAACTTGACAGATGTCTCTCCACCCAAGATTCTGGTGATGAAAAGGAACCTCTATGCCCCCAAGTCTTTCCTCAATTACTTTCAAGAGGGTCTTTGGGATATTTCTGACTCCTTGGCTGACAGCTCTGTTCCATTCCTACATTAACTGCCAAAGCTGTCACTCAAGCTACAGATGTCCTTCTTATCTGCACTGATAGGATCACTGCTCCAGTCCCTAAAGGAAATAAAATAATTGTCCAGCACCTCCTCTCCCTAGAAGGGTCTCTCACTCCAGGAAGCGTCAGTCACTGGATTTAATGTCACAGCCTCACTCTGGCTCAGACTGCTGGCATTCCTCACTGATAAATATTAGTGACTGGGTAAGTCCAGACATAAAAGCAAATGGTGGCAGGGTGAAGGAGGGAGAGTGGTTGCAGACAAAAGAAACACGCCATCCTGTTCCATTTCATATTTTTGAAGATATGGAAAAAAATACCAATATTATTTTAAAGGTATCTACTCTTAAAACATCTTTGTTTCCATTTCAGGTGTTTTCAGACAAAGACTGATTTTCTTTACCACCTTAGACTCAGGTGCATTAGGCATATGTTTTAATTTATTACCTGGAAATCAACAAAAGTGACCTCCCACAGGTTTGACATCTCCGTGTCGCTGGGCAACAAGAGGGCATCGTATCGCTGCAGGCTGCTGACACGCTGGCAGTGGTAGGAATAACTGGACGGAGCATATATGCCGGTTGCATTAAAAGTTGCTTGGACTGTATTATTAAAACTAATTTCAACACGGTGCAAACTATACCAGCTCTGGATGGACAACTTGTTGTAACTGAGAAGGGTGAATCTGAAAATGATGAAACAGTGTTATTCTGAAAGCGCTTTTACAAGCGCTGACACAGGACTTTGTCTATGAATAGTGCAATTGCGCCCTCTTTCGTCAGGTAGTGGAACTGGCTCGGAGAGAGGCTTTCACTCCTCTAGTTATTTGTCTCCTGATGGGTGGGGACTACCGGAATAAAAGAGCAGTCCCCAAAAGCTTGCAACACAAATTCCTACACAAGCAAACCAACAACAATTTTGGCGTTTTTCTTTTTTATAATAATTTATCGTGTTATTACAAAAAATTAGAAAAACTTAAATGAACATCAATATAGAATTGGCTAAATAAACAATGGTCGAAATAATAGTATGTGTCTCCTACTAGGTGTCAAGCACCCTTTTATGTTCTTTATATGAATTTTAGTTAATCTTCACTACAGCACCATGAGGTAGATAGTATCTTCATTTCATAGGTGAGGAATAAAAGATATCGGATTCAGTAAATAACTTAGATAAGTTCATTCTGAGAATAAATATTGGAGCTGAGCTTCATACCCAATCTGAGCCCACAGCCCTTATTCTTAGGTATTTTTGAAATGAAATACTCTCCAGTCATAAAAATGTTATAATACATAGATGTCATGATCATTTTTTTTCTCCATAAATATACACGAGTACATGGAAAAAATTCTGGAAGGAGAGAGATCAAATTGTTAATATTGATTCCAAATGGCGATTCAATTATGGGTTATTTTCATTTTCTTCTTTTTGTAGCAAAATTTCCTGACTTTTCTGTTTTCAATGAACATATATTATCTTCTCTTAGTTTGGGCTCCTCCAGAAGCAGACCTTGAGGCAAGGATATAAATACAGTAAGTATTTTGGGGAGACGACCCTACATTTATTTAAGACTTTAGTCATTCGAAATATATAAAGTAGAGAGAAGAGAAATGATAGAGGAAGAGGTAGCCAGAAAGAGTATATGATTAAGCAAGCTTCTACCTTGAGAAGTGGGGTTTAATAACCTGGACGCCCTGGGGGAACACAGGCCCCTGAGTTATCTCATCTGAGGGTGAGGGAGCCAGATTAGTCATATGCTTCCTTCAGTCACTGGCTGAGGGCTGTTGGGATAGGGAGGGGAGGTAGTAGGCCCCTTTGGTCAAAGAGATCTTTTAGTCAAAGAAAGACTGACAGTGAGCTGGTAGGCCACAGTTATAGCAAAGGGATATAGTTGGGGAACTAACACATACGTTTATCATCAGAAAAATTAATAATCATAAGTCCATTTTCCTTTTGGTAAAAAAGTGATATTCAAATAAAAATAATCCCTTTTATATATCCAATAGTGTGTGTGTGTGTGTGTGTGTGTGTGTGTGTGTATGTGTGTGTGATCATCTTGCTGGATTCTATTTTCATTATAAAATTTCTCTGAAAGATGATGGCACGTATTTTTGAAATTATGACCAGGGAAACACTAGTATCCCACAACATGCAGAGAAGTGCTCTGAGAGTCTTTTGAGTTTAAACATCAGAGTAACCAAAGTTACCAAGTGCAGCAATCATCCTTGAGAAACCTTGTGACATATTTACAATGTGAATCTCCAAGAGGAGCATGTGGAGTGAAGTATTAAACACAATGGACCACAGAACTCCTTTTCTGGGTAATCTTATAAATATTTGCGCAGGCACAGTGTTCCACAGAACACAGCTTAGGAAAGTCTGCTCTAGCACACCCTGCTGGTTTTTCAAGCAAGGTTAAAGGCACAGCTGCCTCTCTCCATTCCAAGATTGATATAGGAAGAGAAACATTATACTTTCATCAGAAAAAGCAAAACTAAGTGGTTTCAAATCTACCTCCACACACATACACCAGAGTAGTTCCTAACTGATGGGATAAACTACTATTGGCATACGTATCTTCTATACATAAGCACAGAAAAAGGTAAATTTGTCTTGATTGCTAGGAATTTCAACTAACAGACTTTTTCTTTATTGTTAAGTGATAAGTGTAATTCATTATAAAAAGCTATATAGAAGTTCAAACCAGAGCTTCCGTCCTGGAGCTTTAAACCTACTTTATTCTTTGTAGAGAAAGAGACTGTCATATTTTCACATGAGTCCATGTGTTTTCTAGGTCCCAAATTGAAGGAGGAAAAACTATGGATGTTTTGGTAGAAATTAAAGAATTACTATAGGATCCCATCAAAACACTGATAACTTTCAGTGTAATTTGGGAGATGTGACATTTCACATGTCACAGTGCTTGGCACATAGTAAGCCCTTGATACTAAGCTGAATAAATCAATTATATGGAGTCAATCTGATCTGATCTGATATACTGACACTATGATATTCCAAAGTGGTATCCAAACTTACCTTACAGCTAGACCTTTAGGATTTGTGTCATCATCAAACTTCAGAGATAATCTAAGAAAAGAGAAATAACACAGTCCATCAAAATAGATATAATCCTTAATTCACAGTATACTCAAAAATTACCTCAAAATGAATCATAAGCCTAAATTCAACAACTAAGACTATAAAACTTACAGAAAAAAAAGAATATTTTTGCAATCTTGAGGCAGGCAATGATATATTGAAAAAACATAAAACTATGTACCATAAAATAAAAAATCGATAAATTGAACTTCAATAATTTCAAAAAGTTTTACTCTCCAAGAGATGTTACTAAGAAAACGAAACAGCAAACCACAGAATGGGAAAAAAAATGTCCACAACAATGTGCACAAACCAGTGGTATCTGGAATAGAGTAACATTAACAGTTCGATAAGAAGACAACCCAACTTCAAATGGTCAAAAAATAGGTACTTCACAAAGGAAGGTCTACAAATATCTTGTGAGGACATGAGAAGATCCTCAGCACCACTGGTCATCAGGAAAATACAAAATAAAACCACAATAAGATACCATGGAATAGTGATCAAAATAGTTTAAAAAAACATTTAAGCCCACTATTAAACTTTCAATGCCTATATTTATTCAAAATATTCTAAAAGTTGACATTTCCTGAAGCAGAGACAGATTATAATTATTTATAATAATAACCACATTGGTTCCCCCTTTTAGCCCAATTATTTCCCGTGGGCAACAAGATAAGAGCCAGATGTCATCCTATACGTGCTAGGACTTATAATACAGGTGAGGAACACCAAAATTATGAATCTGGGAGTTTATAAAGGAGAGAGACAGTGCTTCACCTCCCCTCCTGACAGAGGGTGAGAATCATGTGCTTACTTACTGTCAAAAATTTTTCCTTGGAGAGAAAAAAAGGATCCTGAGTACCTAACTCAGAATGCAAGCAGAGGAGTTTTATTAACTGCTGAATGGAGTAAATTGCTCGCCATAAAGAAGACAAATGGCTACAGCTCTAACACCATGAAGCTACTGTCTTCTTTATAACTGTCTCCAAGGGAAAGTAAGAAGCCATTCCAGGTTCCCAACCCCTGAAGAGTCCCCATGGTTGAGCTTCCCCAGTCCTTAACATCTGAACATATTCTCCTGGAGAGGTAAATATCTTGAATAGTACAGCCACTTAAAAAAGTCTGGCAGTGGGCAGTTTTTCTGTAAGTTAAACAGACACCTGCCATACAATCGAGCATTCTACTCCCAGGTATTTATCTAGGAGAAATAAAATATACTTTCTTACAAAGACTTGAGCGTGAATGTGTATAGCAACTTTATTTGGAAAGTTATCTAAAAGCTGGGAGAAAAACAAGTTTCCATCAAAAGGCGGATGGGTAAATCAGCTGTAGTATATTCATACTATGGAGTACTTACCACTCAGCAAAAAGAAGGCACATACCTTCAAGACAGGCACCAACACATAACATTATCAAAATCATGCTAAGTGAAGGAAGCCAGACTGAAAAAGAGGGCACATTATTCAAATTATGAAAATGCAAACTAATCTATAAAGATAGAAAGCAGATAAGAGGCCACCTGGTGAGGTGCGAATGGCAGGAGGGATGAATTAGACCCGGGAATAAGGAAACCCCCAAGGATGATGAAAAATTTTGACTGTAGTGACATTTTTATGTGTGTACACATATGTCAAAACGAATAAAACTGTACACTGCATGTGAAAGTTAGTGTCTTTCATATACATTTCAATAAGGTCAACAATAAGAATGATAAAAAAAACCTAAATCAATCATTAAAACGAGAAAATGTGAGAAATTTTAAAAAACGATACTGCTGTATGACTTATAATGTCTAGCAGTTATGACACCTCAATGTTATAAAACCAGAAAATGTAAAGAAAAGTTATAAAATGTCCAATTAAAAACTTTAAAAAAATGATACATACATTTCGATGGAGGATCTGCCCACACGGCCCTGTGGTGTCAATCTTATCACTATGTTTCCCTGCAAGTGGCAAGTGAACAGAATTTGAAAAACAAAATCTGAAGAACACACGGGCAGGAGTGGGCAGGAAGGCCAAGGGGCAGCTAAGGTGAAAACAAGAATTCTGGGAGCACGTTCTCTAACCAGTGCGCATAGCTTCCGTCCGCTTCCAGGACTCATCGATGGGCCTCTTTAGGGTAGTTTTCTGCAACGGGGTCTTTTACAAGTGTGTTGGCAGTCAATGTGGAAGCTCTATGTATACTTGGCTTAAACTTTTTTCATCATCTAGTTATCTGTGCGTGTTTTATAATATACATTATAGATTAGCAGGCTGGTATGTGTTTATTATTTATGAAGGAATAAATAGGTACTGTATAAAATATACCACACATAGATAATCTCATTAATTTGGCTCCACTTATCAAAAGATAGAAATGTCAGTGATTAAACTGAAGTTTATCTTAATACAATTTATGAGGAAAAGGAAAGGGAGGGATAGTCATAAAATAAACCATATAAGACTGCTAAGAAAAATATCTGCATTTTCCTAACATCGCAAGTGTAGACAACTTAGAAGATTCATTTTAAAAGAACTGATAAGCTAATGTACTTATTAAATCAAGACTTCAGGAGGAATTTTCTCTAACAATATGCTGATAGTCTATTACAAATGACTGAAAATATTTTAGAGAAATAAAATCCATTTTTGAATAATACTTTTTTTTTTAAGGAAAGATACAGAAAGGAATGAAGGTGAGAGGCAGGAAGGGAGAGGAGGAGGAAGCATTTTATTTTCTTTTTATTTAGTTGTTCACACTGGCTGTTTGCGCCCCAGACCCAGGACTTGAACCCAGGGGTATCTGGCCTACGCTCCTTTGGATGCAACTGACCTAACCACTACTCCACCAGGGTGTGGCTTGAATAGTACTTTATAAATCTGACCAGTCATTAATTCTAACAGAAATTTTTCTAACTCTTCCAAGGAACCAGAATAGCTTAGTTACCCATAAAATGGCTCCATAGTTAACAAACTAAACCTTAAAGCAAAGTCATGCTGAGTTCAACCTAATCTCTGTCCCCATCTCTTGATGGGACAACTCAATGGCCTCTAAGCTTCTAGTCCTCCAAGAAGCTTCTCTAATGGTCTTGGTTTCCAAGAAAGCTGTTAACTTATTCTGCTGCAGAGACAATAGCATGAAGCCTGATTTCAACAAAGCAAATTTAACCATTATTCAGAGTCTTTTAAATACCAGGCACTACAATAATAAAGTAGGAATACAAAGGAGAAATACAACCTAAACAATCACTCCAAAAGGAGCTTCTTTTACTCAACCAAGTGCCTTACCCTTCCATGTTTAAGACAGATTCTGAATTCTTCAGATTGTAATTGACTAAATTCAAAAATACACAGACGCTGGGATTATGCTCTATTTGTAGGGCTTTTGCTATTTAAAAAGACTTCCATAGCAAATCTGTCTGCCAACAATTTGCCTTTTCCTGAACATTTTGTTTCGAAGTACTAAAACATGGTCATCTTTTTTTAAATCTGTGTTTTTGACCTTACATGGTTATGACTTTGCTTGGGTTTGTTCTTTCAGCAATTCCTTTCTGGTTTGTGAGATCATAAGACTTCCTGCCAGCAGGGTAAGGCATCTCACTAATCTGTGATTCACACGAATCAGAGACACCATGTCTCTATAGCTGATCTTCAACACCTTCTGTCTGGGAAACCTCCCACCCACCCTCTTGGGTGGGCTCTCCAAGATGCCTGGGCACGACTCCAGGAGGTGGATGCTAAGTGACAAACAAGTAGAAGAAAGTCAGGTACCACCCGATCATTAATGTGTGTTCCGTTGACTCGAACAGCACTGGTGGTTAAGGACACCGATTTCCCCAATGTCCCCCAAGTTGAAAATCTGTGTATAACTTTGATTCTCCAAAAAAGTTGATTACTAATAATGTGCTATTGACTGGAAACCTTATCAACAACACAAATAGTTGGTTGACATATTTCATTTGTTATAGGTATTATTACATGCTGTATTCTTACAATAAAATAAGCTAGAAACAAAAGAAAGGGTTATTAAGAAAATCATCAGTGGGTCATCAAAAAGTCTTCATCCTGAGCAGACTGAGGAGGAAGAGGGACTGAAAAGAATGTCCATCTAAGTGAGTCCATGCAGTTCCAATCCATTTTGTTCAAGGGTCACCTGCATGGTGGAAACTAAGGCTTTCCTAGGTCTCTTCACCAGAACTAGGAGGTATTTTACTCTAGTTATCATTAGCATTTCAGAAGGTAATACTACTGCTTTGGATAACATTTGACAAGTTCTCAAATATCTTCTATCTGTATTTCCGCATTTGATTTTCACAACCCTCTGAGATGTAGGGCCAAGAGAGAGGAGGTAAAATGCCATTGTTAAAGATGTTCTAGACCCCAGCTCTACTAGCATACATGTTCCATGATTTTAGCAGTTTTCCTAACCTCTAAGACCCTTGATTTTCTCATTTGTCACATGATACTAATGATTTAGGGACTAAACCACAACAGTATTGAGAGGAATAACAAAGAGACATCCATGATGTCTTCACACAATGCCTGGCTCATAAGTTCTTAAGACCTGTTAGTTACAATCAATATACCATCATCTCCATCATACAGATGATCCTATGACTCCTATGTGTAAAGACCTATATAGCTCATTAGCAGAGCTGAGCCTAGAAGTCAAGGTTTCATTCCTCCTGTCTCTAGGTGCCCAGTGATCACTAAGGTTTTAAAACACCAGCGAAAAGCTGTGGTACCCTGATTTTCCCAACATAGCCTGGAGTTAGAATAAATGGAATTAAGGTGGGCCAGGCAACCTCTGACAGGCAAGATTATCCCCAGGCAATCACTCTCTTTCCAAACAGCTGACCACAAATAAAGAGCCCCGTAGGGAATTAATTAGAGCCTGAGGAAAATGTCCTGAGCCCTCCGCAGTGCTGGAGTCTGACTGAGAGTCCTGCTGTCACAGGACTAAAATAAACAAACATGGGAGGACTCTAGATGCTTATGTTTACAATTCCCTTATAAAGTGTTACTCATTCTAAAGGGTAAGATACTTATTGAGACTTGTAATAAAACATGTAAGTGTATATTAAAATAAGCCATTTTTATCTATCATCAAGACTTTTTAAATGAAAAGTACTGTCCAGGAATAAAAAAGTGCTTCCAGTCAAAGTATGTAAAAATACAAAAAAAGACTACAAAGGCATACACATGTGCATGCACACACACACACACACACACACACACACACACACAGTGTGTTAAGATTTAGATAAAACAGTCTGCCCTTCTAAGTCAAATCAGAACAAATGCAGAGAAACTTCCAAAAGCCTCCATTATGGCAGCAAATGTAGAAACAAGTCGGTTTATCAAAAGCAAGTGAGACACGCCAGACTTCCTCCCCTTGGACCAAAACAAACACAAGCAAAGCAAAAAAAAAAGAGAATAGGATATCGATTTCCTCATGGAAAGAGATACTTGCTTAATCACCTTATCTCAAATCAAAACTAATTACTGTGAAATGTCCTAAAGAAGTCTCTGAAAAGTGGCCCTTGGAAGGCAGCCTTGCACATCTGCAAGCAGGCGCTGTTCCACATCTTCAGAACACCCCTTAGACTCAAACATCTGCCCTGGCTGGAGATAGCCCGCAGCAACCTCTAAAATATGAATTACTCTGCTTGGCACAGGTAATCCCCTCCCTGTGGGACAAAAGTAATTTGATACCTCACATTTAAGAGCTGATATCCAGTCTGGAATCTTTTTTTCTCTTTCAGATTGAGTTTGGAAAACTCCATTATCAGTCCTAGCTTTCCACAAGTTATTGTGGAAAATTAGCTCAAGTATTCTGAAGAAAACGCTGGAAAAAAATAATACATTAAAAAATTTATTTCTGAATTTTTCTTTCATTTTAGACATTAAATCTTTCCTCAGAAATGTGTATCAGGGTCCTGTCCAAAGGGGTCTAATTTTTTTTTCCCTGATGACAGAAATCTGGCCCTCTGGTTAAGACTGCAATCACCTGAGAGCTTCCTCCAGGGACCTGGTTAACTTACATGGCACTTTCTTCACTGCAATTTGAGTTGCCAGCATCCACTGTTGCCTTCTGGCCAAAATTTTCATCTGTAAGGTCCAGCTGAGTCTGATTCTTAAATTTAATTGTTATTCTTTTGGCCCAGAAGAGAATGCAAGGGATTCCATGCATGGAGACATTAACTGGGTTGTGATGGCTGAATGCATTCCAAGGTTCTTTTTCTACATGTCCTTGTCTGCTTAGATTGGGGTTGAGAGCCTAAGTAACCAAATTGAAAAATTTAAAAGATTAACATGCTTTCATGGAACAAACAACATCTAGGAAGTAAAAGGGCTATTTTACAACCTGTTGAAATGCTAGCTGAAACTTAGAAGTCCATGCTATTTTGGGGCAAATGAGATGGATGGACCAGGTTGAGACAAGCCCCAAATAACAGAAATATCTGAAAGGAACATTAAATAAAAAATGGAAAGAACCAAGCTGTAATAACAAACAAAATACTTTGTAAATAATAATAATAGTCACACAGACTTTTAAGAAGTCACCCTGCTTAGGGAGGGAAGGGGCTGAATAGGTAAAGCACACCAGATTTCTAGGATGATGGTGCTATTATTTCATGGCACTGTATTGCTGGATATATACCATTAAATATTCATTTAAAACCTAGAGAATGTACGACACAAAGAGTGAACCCAAATACAAGCTATGATTTTCCATTAACAACATGTCAATATGGGTTCATCAGTTGTAACAAGTGCATTGTCCTAATGAAAGATGTTACAGGAACACTGGTAGTGGGGAAAGAAGGGTGCATTGAGGGAGTATATGAAAACTTTCTGTACTTTTTGCTCAATCTTTTTCTTTAAATCTAAACTATCTAAACAAAATAAATAAAATCTATTCACTACAAAATGTACAGTGCCATGGGAATAACAGCGGCAATCTTTCTTGAAAATAAAATCATGAGATTCCAAATAATGCAGCATTTTTAATAAATTATCATGTTAAGCAAAGAAAACACTGCACTGTCCAGTGCAGTAGCCACTGGTTATATGTTGACTATTGTGCACTAGAAAAGCAGCCTGTGCAACTGAGGAATTGAATTTTTAATTGTACTTAACATGAATTCAACTGAATTTCAATTGAAATAGCCACATGTGGCTATGACCACTCTCCTGGAGAGTACAGCCCAAATCTCTGAACATACACTAGCAAGGTATTCTAACATTATTCTATATCTTACAGAAATCCTTGTCAATTTCCAGGAAGCCTAAGACAAAGCTTGAATACCTGACTGTGGAGGTCACAAAGGCAGGTACCTATCTGAAAGAAGATCCCCTTATCTAGGTCAACACTCACATACCCACTACTCCAGTGTAAATACAGATAAGTAAATAAACTATACAGGCAGCAGCCACCCAAGTTCACCAGTAGCCAAAGACAAACGGTTACTATAGTAATCCTGTGTCTGGAATGCAATGAAAGTAAAACTGAATACTGTAATGAAAATATACAAAACAAAGAAAAATAAGCATTTTGCTTTTTCTCATCTATATAATTACCACAATACATTGTCACTCAAAGTCCAAGCAAGCATGTTAGTCGTCGATATGAATTATTATTTATATTTTCACAGTGGCTCTGATGTGATTGAAATGTGCTCACATTTTTTTTTTAAAAGATACACTCTAGTCAAGTCCTGGTGGTCAAGTGATGTCTGCAGCCGCAGCCTGTGGTGACCAGCAGAATTCAGACAAAACCCAAAGACCCAGGTTCAAGACTGGGACCTGGACAACAACCAAGATAAACAACTAAATAAAAGAAAATTCTTTCTTTCTCCTGTCTCTTCCCACCTGCTTCCTTCCTCTAAAAAAAAGAAAAGAAAAGAAAAAGATACATTCTAGTTGTATAGAGCAAATCCATACCTGGGTGATGGGTATTGTGAAATTCTGGAGTGGTTTGATATCTCCATTTTTCTGTTGATCTGTCAAATAAATAATGATAATGACAAATATCACTGATTTATTATTGTGACTAAGTGACAATAATACACTATTAAATATACCTGGCCTGAGCCTCTTTTGGTTCATTATTTAGGACATAATCATTTAAGAGACTCCCACATGGGATATGCCTCTACAAGCACCAGTGCTCAGGGAAAGGGAAGCTTATACAGACAAAACACTTCTTCAATGCCCCCCACCCCGTCAAAAGAATTATAAAGATAATTACAAGTCTTACCACTGTTTATAATCATTTCTTTATTTGAAGAAATTCGAGAAATGAAACTAGAAAAACAAAACAAAGAAAGATTTTGAACAAGTACCTACAATTCCAATTGTATATGAAGATTAAGGAAGTATTTCAGTTTCTTACATCTCAGCGGGAAGGAGTAGAACCTTAGCCTCTCAAAATTGACTACATTTTCATAGTGAATTTCTGATTTTAAAAGAAATCTATGTCCTACAAATAAGTATCATCTTTCATGAAATATTTCAAACATGCAGAAATATAAGGAGAAAAATACGATAAATATCCCCCAGTCCTATATCCCTCAACCAAGCAGCTATAGTAATTATCAAGGCATAACTAATTTTGTTTCACCTATAATCTCATCCACTTCCCCTCTCTGGTGTTATCTGGGTGAATGAAACAGAAATTATATCATTTATTCATTTACGGTCATTACCCCCCGCCCCAGGCCTGGGTCTTAATACTACAAACTCCTCGGGCTTTACTTGGCCCAAAACCCCAGCCACAGGCTAATACCTGAGCCAACGGGGTACACCATGAAATTATATCATAAACTATTAGCTCTAAAACATAAAGCATTTAAAAAATAACAACCCAATTGTATGATAAAATGCTAATAATTCTTTAACATTAACTATGTCAGTGTTTCAGTCTCCAAGTATATTAGAAATGTCATAAAATTTTTGTTTATTGTATGTCTTAAGTTTTTCCTATGTTGTATCTGTAATATATGAGAATGCATGATTCTTGTATAAAACTTATGTTATAGCTATCACATAAACTCAACACCTTTATAATTAAGAGAACCATACATATTACATGTCATGACACATATGCAAAACAATTTTAGCTGAAGAATTACTAAACCTGTCATATTAAAAAACTTCAGAATTATATTGCACCAATTACACATTAACTACACTATTCTACTTCCAATTCAATCTCTATTATCTAATGAAAATTTCTGAATATGTAAAATTGGTGACTATAATACCTACTAGATGCTATTAATAAACCCAAGCATGCATACAACTATTCATTGTTATCAACTTCATTAAGCTATGATTTGTGTACGATAAACTGCATCCATTCAATGCACACAATTCTACGAGTTGCCTAAACACATACCTATGACACATGCCCACAATAAGATACAGAATATTTACATTCCACAAAAGTTTCCTCACCCACTTTGGCAGTAGTCGTTCCTCCAACCCTTAGCCTCAGGCAACTAGGTTTGCTGTCTGTCACTTTAGATTGCTTTGCCCTTTCAAGAATTCTAAATACAATTTTAGCAGGTGGCTTCTTTCAGTCTTAACATAATGACAGAAATCCACTGGTGTTGTTACATATATCTGTACTTCACTTCCTACGACTGAGAAATATTTCCTTGTGTGGATATACCATACTTTGTCTATGCATCCACTGATGGACATTTGCGGTTTTGCAATTGGGGTTACCAGAAATAAGGAACCTATGTGAAATACGTTTTTACTTCTCTTTAATAAATACCAGGTAGAGAAGTGACAGAGTTAGATACTAGAAGTATAACTTAAAAAAAAAAAAAAAAATACCACCAGCCAATGTCAGTATATGAACTTTTCTGTGACTCCATATTCTTGCTAACATTTGGTATTGTCAGTCCATTTAACTTTAACCATTCTAACAGGTGCAGATTGCTCTCTCTTTGTGGTTTGAATTTCCATTTTCTTAATAATTAATTCTGAGTATCTTTTGTTGTGCTTATTGACCATTCACATATTTTTGTTAAATATTTAATTTTTGTCAATTTTTTTAATTAAATGCATTGTCCTCTTTTTGCACTGAAAGAGTTCTTTCTATATTCTGGATACAAGCCCTGATTCAGATACATGCCTTTTCCTGTCTTGCTTTTGCATTTTAATGATGACTTTCAAAAGGCAAGTTTTTAATTTTCATAAAGTCGAAGCAAAGTATTTGGGATCCCTTTTCTATAGTCTACGTATCTTGTGTCTAAAAGTATATTTTTCTAACTTATGGTCACAAAATATTTTCTTGTGTGCTAGCTAGAAGTTTTAAAGTTTTACCTTTATATTTAAGTCTATGATCCAATTTTAGCTGATATCTCTGAAATATGATACTTGTACCATTTTGGAGCCTAGGATGAAGAAAATGCATTCGCTTTAGGGAAAAAAATGAGAATCACATAAGGATTCAGAAAATGTACCTCTGAGACCCTTTCACAGAAAGTTAATGGACAATGTGCTCCAAGCAAAAGGAAAAACAAAGTCTTTAATGACTGTTACTCAGAAGAGTGATAAAACAAAGCCTAAGAATAACCATTGTGCATCAGAACTAGAGACTGTAAGAGGCTCTAAAGGAGGGAAACTTAGGGGAGACCTCTAAGAAAAAAGGAGCATTTGAGAAACTATACCACATGTTAGATGATGAAACTTAAGAAAAGAATTAAGAACATACAAATTTTAAATATTACAAATAAAAGAGGATTTTTGTTAACTCAAAAAGTAGTATAAAGAAAAAAAAATTACACTAACAGGCTTGACAATGAACAATATATACATAGTCACACTGATGCAAGCAGATTTAACTGAAAGCAGTAATGCAACTATATTGGATAGGGAGGAGGATGAAGGAAAGAAAGGTGAGAGCTGTGTTAGAAACTTAGTCAATAAGAAGAAGAAGTTATTAAACAATGTATGAAAGGTATGTATTGAGAAGAGGTCTATTAATATTACTTAAATATTGTGGCAGTGTAGAGGATAATATGATTGTTCCCAATTACCTAGGTACAATTCCAGAGATGTTTGCACCCCTGCACTTAGCCACATGCCTGGCGACAATTCCCTATAGATACAGAATATTTCCTGGCCTGTTATCCTGTTTGATTATGCGTTTCAGTTGGGCCAATGGTATATGAGCATTTCTGAAGAAATTTTAAGAAGTGTTGTATATGTCTTCATGTATTTGTCAATTATTCTCGCTTGCCTTCTGTCATGAGAAGAGCAGGGCCAAAAGGGTGTGTTCTTTCATTCTGGGTCTTAGAAGAAGAAGATATGGGACACAGAGCTGGAAAAGGGAGAGGGCAGCCCATCCGTGTTTGTCAATGTGTAACTGGAGTGAGAAATAAAATGTTTGCAGCACACCCTTGTGGTTTAATGGTTAAGTCCATGTGATATGGTCCACATACTTCCCAAGGACCTGGGTTTGCACCCTGGGAGGAGGGGGCAGGGGTACAACCAAGATGAACAGCTAAAAAAAAATAATGAAATGCTTCTTCCTCCTCTCTCGTCCTTCCAGCCTGTTGCCTTCATTCCTGCCTATACCTTTCCTTTAAAAAAAAATTGTTTTTCAGAAAGTAATCTTTGAGAATGTTATGCTGAGATTCTGGAATGTAGGAAGTGTTTGTTCCTAAACAAAAGATAACTTTTTCTATAATTTATGATGTGTCTTGGTATCATTTGATTTTTTAAAATGCAAATGTTTTATTTTGATACATTTTAGTTAATTTAAAAAAGATGACTTCCTTTACAAATTTATAAAACAGCATATCAATTTTTACTAAATCAATTGTAGTAGGCTCAGTATGAATCAGACCGTGGAGCCCGATTTCACCTACGAGCAGTAAGAAATGTACTTTCCTAAGCAGCAAAACTGAGGCTCTTATCAAAGTAATCACCTAACACAACAGGGATGTGTTTTAGTCAAAACATCTCTATCTGCCGACCTTCCTAACTCCACAGCACCAGGGTAATTAGTTAAAAGGTGACCAAATAGATGAAAGCAACACTGACAACCAGATGATACTTCTTGAAGAGCTTCATGCTTTCTGATAAGACAACCATATACAAATATTCTTTTATTTCTTTAATTTGAACTTTACTCAAAATTCCTGTTTCATGATACATGGCTAGAATTCAATTTTAAGATATCTTAATGCACAAAAACAGAAAATTATGAGATATATTTACCTGAATAAAATAAAAAATATAAATCAAGTCACTTGGAAACATGCAGTTAACAGAGAGGCTTAATAAACATTTATTGAGTAAAAGTGAATTAATGAATGAGTTACTATAGCTCATAAGCTTGACTTAAAATTTTGCCCTACTAACTAAAATTTTCCATGTGTTCACTAATAAAACACTTTCAGTGCACAACACACTAATTTTCATTTCAATCTGAACATATACTATGCTGCTATAGTTCTTTTTTAATAAATTTTTATTTAGATAGGTCTTGCCTGTTCCAATAAGCCTGAACTAGTAATGTTTTACAGGAAGTCATCATCTCAAACAAAACCAAAATATATATGCATTTTCTCATCTCTACATAATCTCTGAATATATGATTTACAGAATTACATGGCTAAAATTATATATATGAATAAGCTGAGAAGATTTAAAAAAATTAAACCTACACTGCTACTAAAATATTCAGACACTTTTCCAGTGCAAGAATACCTGAAGCAGAATCAAGAGCGTTAGACTTACAGCAGCTGATGCCACATATTTTATTTGTCAAGTGTTCCATCTTGAATCTCCCAAGTATGCCTTCAAGAAGGTGAAGGAGAAAGAGCTCCTTCACTGTCTTACTGAGGATGAAGCCCACGTTCCCACCACGTCCTACAAGACCCTGAAAAACCTCAGCCTAACTGTCTTCACCTCATTTCAATGCTCTCTCTGCTCCCATGGGATACAGCAGCGTTCCTCAGTTCCCTCAAACCTTCACCTTCTCTTCTTCCCTCATGAGTGTGAGCACCTGCTGTTTCCTCCTCCTGGAATGTTTTTCCTCCTCTGCCTCCACCTCTATGTGTCCCTAGGATCAGGGCGCTAACACAAATTCTTCAGGAACACTGTCCCTAACATTTCAAACTAGTTCAGATTACCCTGTTTATGTGCTCGCAGACTCTTCTGCTTTTCTTTTACAGCGCATCTGACAGTTCATTTGTAACAGTATCTATCATTTGATTCATGAGTCCCTCCCCTACTAGAATTAAAGCTTCACGAGGGTACTAAGAATATTTTTATTTTTGCTCACCAGTCTAGATCCAGAATCTAGCAGTGTCTAGCTATTTAAATTAGCATTTAAAAAAAAAAAAAGTTACATGCACAAATAAACTAATTATTGAACAAACTCTAAAAAGGAAGTGGAAAATAAATCACACAGGATGCCCTTAGAGAAGGAAAAGGTTTCCTTTTTGTTTCAGCATAAACCCAATTTGAAGAAAGAATATGCAAAGGATGAGTTGTGACCCTATTCTCTCTAAGCTTAGGAAATATGCATCAAGCTTAAAATACAATCATCCTTCCTAGAGAGCTAAGAATCAGTAAACAGTAACTGGTGTTTCCTTCCAGATGAATTATGCCATATTAGATTCAAATGACCACTGATTCATGTGATTTCTAGGGTCCCTTCTGAAGCTAAGATTATTTAAAGTCTTTAATCTTGCTTCAAAAACATAATTGAGATATTTATAGTTCTTGGTGCACAATTTACCATTTTAATATGCAAATCAGTTATTTTTGTATAAACCAAGTGAGTAAACACTGCTAAGCATTAACCCCCTGAGGAGTACTGGGCACTTACCATTTGAAAGCGAACCTTAAAAAAGGAGGGCACTAATTGATTTGGAAGCTTGGGAGCCAGCAAAAAAAAAAAAAAAAAAAAAATGCCTGTATTTATAGTTTTTATCAATTGGTGACTTCAGGATTCTTTAACACAAGTTTCAGCAGACCATTCTGCTGGCCACTGTCCTTTGTGTTCACACTAAATTCCCTGATGCAATTGCTGAGATAGCACCTCATGACTAACTGGGAGCAATGGCATTAATTAAGTGTCATTCATATTCTGAATATTCTTTTTAGGTAAATCTCTATTTTCCCTTATATAACATGGAAAGAAGCCAAAAGGACAAAGAAACTAGAATTAGAAATGTGGTTGTTAATTTTAAACCATATATATTCCACACATTTTCTATCTGTTACCAGTTAAAATTACTAGGTACCTTTTCTTTGGGGGAAGGTTATGTTTTTTTGAGGTTTCAAATTTTTTCAGTTACTCTCACCTCAAACAATACTAGCAGGAAAAAACGTAAAATCAATATTTTCTTTTTAGTATAAAAACAATCTGAATAGTGATTTGAGGTGTCATTTTCTCATAGATACTTTGATTCATAATACAAACATTTCTTGGACACAGAGAACAAATAACTCTTTCCTCTTATAATACAGATTGCATTTTTATCTCTTATAAACTCTAGTTCAAATATTTTAGTAGCTACTAAAGGATCTACTCTAGCCTATCCATTTTGACTTGCAAACAAATGTAGCTATGCAGCAATATAAAGAATTTATAGAACCACCTAATTTCACGCTTGCTCTGAAGTTCACAGATACATTGCATTAAAAGATGTGCAATTACTCACCTTACATTCTTCCTGGCAAGGATCTGATCCAAAGTTAGTGCAAATCCCACACATAAAAAAATTAGTGAAAAAGTAAATAAGATTTTTTTTCCCATCAAGAAATGAATCCGTTTCTCCAAACCAAGCACATCTGTTAATTCATAAATGCAAATAGAGCAGAGGCAGTACTTTTCACACCACGTGACTGACAGCATATTCAACCAATAAAGAGACAGCTTTCCCAGGACATAGCCCATGTGGGGAATGGTGGAGAGAGGAGCCTGATATTGCTTAATTTAGAATATATAATAAAACCAATGGGCCTGTTCAGACTGTTGATTATTTATACCAATAAAAGATTATTAGGGAGAATATTTTTAAAGAAACTATCTGTCATTAAGCTTTCTTGAGAAATGTGCATTGTTTAGCTACTCTGACATATAACTCATATTAAGAATCTCACACTGCTTTTCAGTATGCTTTCATGAGGCTATTAAATTTTCTCCCAAATCAATGAAATATGTATTATTACATGCATTTTTCAAATGAACAAATGAGGAAAAATCTCTAGACCTAGGTAGTTTGATAAAGGTGTCCTGTTCAAAGTTTATCCATTTGCTGAGAGGCATGGAGCATAATGGTAAAGAGCTCTGGCCTTGGAGTCACACAGCACTCAAGTGCATTCCCAGTTCTAACCTTTATTAGCTTTCTGATACTAAGCAAGTTACCTTCCCTCCAGGGCCTTGTTTCCTCATCTCCAGAGCAGGGACAAAAGTATTTAACTCAGACAGTTGTTGTGAAAGCTAAATGAAACCCCCAAATAGCCAAATCTATCTTTAGAAAGAAAAAACTTGGAAACATCATGTTCCGATTTCAAGATACATTACAAAATTACAGTAATTAAAAAGGAATAGTAATTGCATAAAGATAGCTATATAAGCTATACCTTGGTGGCCTAGAAGTCTACTACACCTGGGAACAGTCCCACATGCATCCAATGTCCAGAGTTCAAGACCCAGGATCCGGGTGGGGGGCATGGGGGAAACAACAAACGTGAACAACTAAATAAAATTAAAAAAAAAATACTTCCACTTCCTCTCTTCCTGCCTGCTTGCCTACTTGCCTTCATTCCTGCCTGCAATTTTCCTTTAAAGAAAAAAAAAGATAGCTACATAGACTAACAGAACAGAAATCTTAGAGATAAATACACATATATGTTTAACTGATGTTGAGAATATACAAGGAGATAGGACAGGCTCTTCAACAAACAATACTGGGAAATTGAATATCCACACACAAAGAGTGAAACTGGACCTTTATCTTATACCATAGGCAAAAATCAACTTAAAGTGGATTAAAGGCCTGAAACTAAAACTCCTAATTGAAAGCACAGAGGGAAAGCTTCATGGCATTGATCTTGGCAGTGGTTTCATAAGTATGACATTAAAGCAAAGGTAACAAAAGCAAAAAGAACAAACAGGACTACATCAAACTAAAATACTTGTACACACAAAGGAAACAATCAACAGAGTACAAAGGCAACCTACAGAATAAAAGAAAATATTTTTAGAACATATATCTGATAAAGCATGTATTTCCAAAATACATAAAGAACTTCTATAACTCAACATTAAAAATAATAACACAATTTTTAAATGTGCTAAAGACTTGAATAGAAATTTCTCCAAAAATCCCCATATAACCTGATATGATGCTCAAGGTCACTTACCCTGAGAGAAATGAGAATCAAAACCACAAGGAGCTATCACCCCACACCTACCAAAATGACAGCTATTTAAAAAAAAAAAAAAAGCATTGGCAAGGATGCAGAGAAATTGGAACCTTTGTACATTGTTGGTAGGAATACAATATACAGCAGTTCTTTGGAAAATAGTATGGAGGTTCCTCAAAAAAATTAAACTATCCATATAATTGACTAATCCCACTTACGGATATTTATACCAAAGATTGAAATCAGGGTCTCAGAGGTATTAGCACCACCATGGTCATCATATCACTAGTAACAAGTCAAGATGTGGAAACAACCTCTGTGTGTTGATGAATGAAAGAATAAAGAATATGTAGCATACACATCCAATATTATTCAGCATAAAAAACAAAGGAAATTTTGCAGTAAGTGATAACATAGGATGAAGCTTTGGAAGATTATGCTAAGTGAAATAAGCCAGTCATAAAAGGACAAAACTACACTATTTCTTTTACATGAGGTATCTAAAATGGGCAAATTCACAGACTCACAGAGCGGAATGGTGTTTGCCAGGGATTGGGGGAAACAGGGAGAGGGGGAGTTGCTGGGCACAGAGTTTCAGTGAAGCAAGATTAATAAATTCTAGAAACCTGCTATACAGGGTTGTATATATATTAAAAACACTGCATTACTCACTTATAAATTTGTTAAAATCATGTTTCTTATGTTAAACATTCTTACAATACAATAAAATTTTAAATAAGTGAGATTTAGACAAAAGCCTCCTTTTCAACACCTGGATAAGCAATATCTATTGTTATTCCATTTCTACCAGCCTACATTCCCTCCCTCCAACCCCTAACTAAAAAACACAAAAACAACAAAATCCCTGAAGTCATTTATATTTAAAAAATAAAATTAAATGCCACAATATAGAAAATTCTCCAAAACAGAAGTGTCAGCTTTTTCGGTGCATAAAAACCTTGAGCTCGTCAATGGCAAAGTACTGGTAGATGAAAGGAGCTATTTGCATGTGTCATTTCAGACATGATGGATGGATTATAGGAAGGCTGGGGCCCTGACCCTGAGGGGACCCTTCCCTTCCTCACAATCCACTTTGTTGCGGTCATCTTCTCACATGCCTCTAGGGAACTCTACAGAAAACAAGAGAAGGAGATTAAAGCACAATGATTGAGGGAAAGAGGGAATGAAAAAATGAGGAAGAAAGTTAATAAAAATTATAAAATAGAAAAGGTCATTGCCATGAGTGGGACCTTTCCACATCCTGTCTTATTTTTTTCTTCCTGTCAGATTTCCTTCCTTGTGTTCTTTCATTTCACCTAACGTCCAGCCTTCACCCTTCCTTTTAATTTTCAATGGAATTTCAAAAAACAAGACAGGTCTGAACGGGAGAAGTTTCATCTTAGGCAGGGTTGTCATATAAAATAAAGGAAACCCAAAATTTGAATTTCAGATGAACAATTTAGTAAGTCTCCAAATATTGGATACTTTTGATATAAAAATTCATGTGTTGGTTATATGAAAACTCAATTTAACTGGGCATCTTGTATTCTTATTTGCTAAATCTAGCAATCCTAGTCTTGAGACTGCTATCCATATTTTAACATATTTACAAATCATATAGGATTTTGTTCCAATGCAAATTGATTCAGCAGGTCTAGGGTGAGGCATGAGATTCTTTGTTTCTAACAAGTTCCCAGTGGATTCTGATGCTATTCGCCTGAAGACAGATCTGTGAGTAGCAGGGTTTAGAAGAGCACTGTTCAATACAAATATAATTGAGAGCTACAGATGCATTTTAAAAGCTGACTACTAGCCACACTGAAAGAAATAAAAATAAACTGGCAAAATGAAGGCCATCAATATATTTTATTTACATAGTACATCTAAAATAATACTTCAAATATAATTTTATTATTTTTGAGCAATTGTACATTTCTTTTCTGTCCTAAGCCTGACATCTAGTGTATAATTTACACTAAAAACACATCTCAATTTGATGACAATTTCAAGCTGTCATGATGCTAATGGCCGCTGTATCAGACAGTATAACAATATAGAACATCTCCTCCAACCACCGAAGCAGTGCTTCGCAGTCTCCCAAGGTAGCAACAACAGTGTCTGATCACATGACTCCCAAATCCCTGGTCAGGAGAAGGTGACAGTCTAAGCCCACGATCAGCTGACATTGTGGTGACAACAGTTGACACCTTAGTGTTATCCCTTAATGTTTATCCTATAGCCATCTCTCATGGAAATACACTTCCCGTTATGTTTTTCCGGTACATGCGCATCTGCAAAAAAATTTAAGCCAAGTATCATTTTAATATATTTTATGACTTGATGACCTTAACACTTTAACATAGCTTTCTTACTGTTGCTGATATTTTCTCCAACTTGGTTACGAATATTTAAGGCAGAATAGTTAGTAGCTAGTTGACTTCACACATACATTTAGAATAGAAGTCACACTTAAGATGTGATTGTCTGAGAATAGCTCATCTTGTGACTTTGGAGGAGAGAAGCAGTGCCAGAAAAATGCTAATATGATAGCTTGTAGGCTGCAAAGCACTAGGATGTCACCTGCCTGGCATTGTCCCTGCCTGCTCAGATGGCTGAGGAGCCTCTGTTAAGAACTGCGAAGGCTCTGAGGTCTTATCCAACTAGTAAGTTAATAACTTAGCCTGCCACCATTAATGGATGCTGACAGGAGACACAATATCGCTGGGTCAGACACACAGGACTTTGTTACAACACAGTAAAGCAGCAGAAGCATCAGGATATTTGAGGCAGTTTTCCTTGCCCTGCATTGCAGGCGGGCCAGACGGACACTTGTGCACAGGGTGGGTTTCATTTCAGGAGATGAGCCCTGAGTTTCCAAGGCTACAAGCAAACCGACCGTAAGAGGAAGACACTACTCCTACCTTTCAAAGTTGTTTGCGATACACAACACATCCTAAAGATATTCTGGAAGAAGAGTAGTTAATGACTCACTCACAAGATATGCAGAAAATGTAGAGGCAAATGAAAAACTTACCCTCAACAGTCTTCATGAAGACAAAAAAGTTGCTTTCCTTTTAACTGAAAATGACGAGGGTTTGTTTCATTTTCTGATTATATATGTGTGTTTACACATCTATATATTACTAAATGAAATGATACATGAAAACTGAATATCAAAAATCTATCTGCCCATAATCATATATGACCATATCGAACTGTCTTCTCATGAGGGGGGAAAAAAAAAATCTAATCTAAGAATCCTAATATTTGCCTTAAGGAACAACTAACATCTGCCAGACCACAGTCCTTATGCAGTGCTCTCAGACCAAAAATTGCATTAGTCAAATGTTCACATTTATTCCCATGGTCCTTGCACCAGCTGATTCAAAAACCAAATCCGCCCACTTCCTATAAAGTCCCTCACTACCTGAACCATGCTGAGCTCTCTCATTTCATTTTATGCCAGCCCTCTCCCCCACATTCTCACAGTGGTTTACATTCAGTTGCTCACAGACCAAGTATTTTTTGCAGCTCAAAAACTGTATATTGTTCCCTCTGTGGGGAAGACCTCACACCCCTCTAATTCTCTCTACATTTGGCTCATTTTATCATAACATACAATCACGATTTGTACTGGCATGTATTGTCATCTTTACTTTGGTGCAGAATAAATGAATACATCTGTCCCCCAAATGTCAAATAATTAAATTCTACTTCATGCCATATAACTCTTAGGGTCTGAATATTCAGGCAATCATAGTGGCACATCAACTAATTCAAGTATTGCATAAAATTCAGCAGCTTAAAAATGCAAATGGACAAAATCCAAGTCACATCATTTCATCAGCAAAACACAATACTATTTCTGTTCCTTATAAAGGAGTATAATTCCGTGTGACTCTGTGATAGTTAATACATGCAATCTTGTTAGCACGGTATATAAGCACAGCATTCCATGGCATGAAAAATAACCATACCTATGAACTGGTTACAGATTCATTCCTTAGGTTATCTTCCTAATCAATGACTGCCAGAACCAGCAAGGTCAAAAAGAAATGTTTTAAATCAGTGGAAAAATTACTCCTAATCATTTGTGTAGCTATAGAAATCCAGAACCCCCAACCCCCTCATTTCTTCTTTTCTTCCTCTCTCTCTCCATTTCTTTACTTTTTCTCTCATGTTCTTTTTTTATTTCAATTGAAGGAAAAATCCTGTTTAACATTGTATAAATTATTACATTTTAGTAATATAAAATGCTCAAAATTTTGCACATTTACTTGTATAGAAATTTTATACTTATATAATTTTATATTGTTACATTTAAATAATCTAGAAATCATGATGGTAAATCTTCATTTTATGGTGGAAATGCCAAGGCTGAAAGAGTCACTCCTTGCCATTCCTTGTCACTAACAATAACTGGCCCTCACCAAAGTCATACACAGCACAGACGTGGCCCTCTGCCCGACTCTAAACCTCTCCAGGGAGTGAGAGTACAAAACTTGATATTCTGTTGAGAGAAGAAAGTTATCTTTCTTTTTCAAGTATGAAAAATTATCTCTTTTCTTATAACTCAAAAGCCCCTTTTGAAATAGGAGTCTATTTTCTTTTGTTTGATTTTTAGTCACGTTAGAGAACACCTCGAGAATAATTTTTACTATGTAGACGAAAATAACTCCCTTCCAGGAATTTCACTAAGAGCATCAAAGAACAGCTTTGTCATTTCCCTCTAAATCCTACAGTTTAATTATAATAACAAGATTTTAAAGATCAGGCCTTGATATTAGTAAGATTACCTAGCAATACACACATATTTCTTTAGTTCCACCTTGGAATAGATGTGAGAAGAAACAATCACCACACCAAAAACTAGCTAGAATGGGAGGAGAAGAAATTCTATTCATTTTGGATAAAGGAAAAATTCTGCTCAATAATTTAATCGGGTAAAATGAAGTACTCAACATCCATCACTAGTAGTTTATACAGAGCCTGTAATCATCGGTCTTACTACTGCTGCTTCTTTATTCTTATTTAAGTTGTTATTCTAACTTGTCACATTTCCATAGCAACTGCTGACTCCATTTTTATAGCTAAAGCACTGGAATAATTTTTAACTATTCTAAATGTGCCAATATCTATTGTCAGCATTGTTAAAACCTTTGGCTATTCTTTCCCCAAATTTAACATCTATGATATTAAGGAATCAATATCACCCTTGACCTAAATTTCATCTACTGATCTAATATATGAAGGCCATTCTTACCTCTTAATTCTCCAAGATAAGTCAAATGACACCCTCTGCCCGACCTGTGTACTAAGACAAGTGAGAAATAAGATAAGGGGTTAGACGGCAGTGTCAAATACCACCTTTATTACTGTGAAAGGCCAGGATGAAGGACAAAGGTTAGTGTAAGAAAAAAAATGGATAGAAACTTAACCCTTTCCTCTCAGAAGGCAGACAGATATGGCAGCTTATCATGGCAGCACTGGGCTCTCAATGGGAAAGAGAAGAAATGAGGAATTGTGAGCTTCTTGGGCAGACTGGGTCCAAAAAAGGGAGAGAGGTAGATACACACAGACTTTTTCCCTAAATTTACCATAAATGTTACCAATTTTCACCTGGCATAAAATGAGTTAATTGTTAAAGAAATCATGAGTTACACTACCTGAGCTCCTTCTACTTAGAATACTAAAAAAAGGAGGAACTTGTTATCTTTCCTGCCCCCACTCTCCCAGCACTTCAAGAACTCCCAAATAGGATTCTTCTGAGTCAAAATGTCTACTGATTTTCATATACCTCAGAAATCCATAGATGCTAGGTTATAATTTATAACAAAAACTTTGTTATAACTATTATACCCCTTAATTATCCCAGTACATGCTGGCTACAAAATAATTTCCCATCAATTCTGTTCCTTATTAAAATCCATTATTTTTTCTAAATTCCTTAAAAATTAAAATTTTGGTGCACCGTGGTAGAGCAGCAGTTAGGTCCACCACCTCCAGCCAAGAGCAGTCCACACACATCCCAAGGACTGAGGTTCATGTCCCAGGACCAGAGGAAACAACCAAGATTAACAACTAAATGAAAACAAATAAAAGTATTTCTTCCTCTTCTCCAGATCTTCTTGCCTGTTCACCTTCATTCCTCCCTGCATCTTCCCTTTAAAAAAAAAAAAAATTCTGCCTTATAACTAATCTTAAAACAATAAATATGTTCTGGTTAAGCAAATCAATTTATTTAAGGCTTAGTTTCCTCTTTTTAAAATGTGGCTAATAATAGCACCTATCACATAGGAGTTGTTTTGTGGATTTAAAGAAATCATGCATATAATTAGTAGACCTATGCCTGGCAAGTAAATACCACTCATTATTGCTAGAGATGGTGGTGGCGGTGGTGGTGGTGATGATGATGATGATAACCTAATGATTTTGCTCTTTCTGTCATTCTGTCTCCAAATTATAATCTGAATCTTATAACATCTCTCCATCCCATGCTACCACCTACAATCTCTCACCTGTACTATTGCCAACAGCCCTCTGCTTGGAAAACTTGAGTCCCTCTTGCCCCTCTCTAATGTCCTACCATATTAGACACAATGCTTACTGTAAAAGTACTTACTCGCAAAAGAATTCTATTTGGTAGATCAGATCTTGTCATTCTTACTAGAAGCCTTTTAATGACTTCTCATCACACACAGAATAAAAAGCAAAAACTTGATCCCAGTCTACAGGCTGAACATGAACTCTCCAATTTCACCTCCCTTTCTTACCCCCCAGCTCACTGCTGTTCAACTACAACAACTTTCTTTTGCTCTAACATCTCAAGCTGATTCTTGTTGGGGGCCCTTTTAGGAAATTTAAGGCTCAAGGTCACAGGAAATTCCATCTCCTTGAAGGCTCAAAATTAAATAATGAATTCTTCATTTGGGAAATAAAAAATTAAAAGCTCCAAACACAAAAATTAAATTATTCTTCTTTTCTTTTCTTAGCTATAGCAATCAAAACCCTTGATTCATGAACACTCTGACCATTGGTTCATGTCTCATTTATATACATGTGTGTTTGTTTTTATAAGAATTAAACCCATTATTTAAAGTAAACCATAATGTATCATCTACCTATAATCCCCATTCCCTCCACTTAATGCTACTATTACCCTAAACACAGGATACAGGAGACCTAAACAGCATTATCAAGCCCCTTGGGCTAATTACTCTTTATAGAATATTTTTCCAATGTTAGTAGAATATACCTTATTTTCATGTGTACGTGGAAAACGAACCAAGAGTGACTATATTCTGGACTATAAGGCAATCACCAAGAAACTTTTTTAAAATTGAAATAAAAAAAGGTATGCTTATAAAACAGTAGTTAGCAAAATACAGCTTTCTAGGCTTGGAGTTTTCTTTGTGTGCAGGTTTAAAATTATGTAATAATTTATTTAATAGCTATAAGACTATTAACAACTTCCTTTTTTCTTGTGTCAGTTTTGGATTGCTGTAATTTTCTACAATTTTTCCATTTTATTGATATTTTAACAAAATATTATTATACTGTATATTATTTTTAATTTTTATTTGTACATTATAGTAGTTTTAGCATTTCTACAAAGTTGTATAACTATAACCACTAATTCCAGAACATTTTAATTATTCCCCCAAAGAAACCATATCCAATAGCAGTCACTTGCATTCTCTCCTTCCCTCAGTCCTGGGAAAATACTCATCTATTTCCTGTCTTTTCAGATTTGCCTATTTTTATCATTTCATATAAATGAAATCACACAATGTGTAGTCTTTTGTGACTGCTCTCTTTTATTTAGCATGTGTCCAAGGTTCACCTTTGTTGATAGTCTATATTATTATATCATTCCTCCTTGCAGCTTCATTGTATGGATATACGACAGTTTATTTATCTAATTATTAGTTGACAGAAACGTGTACTTGTACTGTGAGGTTATTTTTATGTAGCTAAAAAAAATTTTCGTAAAAACATGGTGGTTAGCAGAATGGGAGGAATTGGGAAAATCAGATAAGAGTCAACTGTATGGCTGGAAAGCAGAATTCTGTTGAACATAGGTAGTATAAACAGATGTTAATTTATATGGCTATATACCTGAAACCTACGTAATGTTATAAAACAATGTTACTTCAATGAAAGAAACTTTGGGGTATGTCCTGGTGGCTCAGGCACTAAGCTGATGGGCTGCAATGTGGACCATGTTCATGACTCAGGTTAGAGGTTGAGGGTGGGGAACAACCAAAATAAATAAAAGTGCTTTCTCCTCCTCCACTTCCTTCCTTCTTTAAATTGTGTCTTCCTTCCTTCATTCAAAAAAAAAAAAAAGGGAGATAGTTCCTAGACCAGAATGAAATAAGCTAGAAATATTCAACATAGGTCATTAGAAAATCACCAAGTATTTGGAAATTAAGTGAAGTAATACATTCTAAAAAATCCGTGGGTCAGAAAGGAAATTAAAAGGGAAATTAGTAAACGTTCTGAATTTAGTTAAAATTAAAATACAATATACAAAAACTCATGGCATGTAGCTTAAGCAGTGATTTGAAGAATCTATTTATACTATTAAATATATTAGGAAAGAATAATTGTCTCATATCAATGACTTAAGCTTATACTTTAAGAAACTAGAAGAAGAAATAAATCTAAAATTCAAATAAGCTGAAGAACATAAATAATAAAAATAAGATAAAAATCAATAAAATATAAAACGGAAAACCAATAGAGAAAATCAAAGCTATTCTTTGAATAGATCAATAGGATAAACAAACAACTAGGTGATCAAGAAAAAAGTAGGAGAGAAGATACAACTTAGCAATATCAGGAATGGAAGATGAGACATCCACTATAAATCTGTGGCTATCAAAATAAACTAAAAGAATATTTCAAATAATTCCATACCCATAAATTTAACAACTTTGATAAACTGGACAAATTCCTTGAAAGAGACACATTATCAAAGCTGATTCAAGGAGATATGGTAAACTGTATAAAACTATATGCATACTAAGGAAATTTAATTCATAGCTTAAAATCCTCCAACAACAAAATACTGATATATAAAAATCATATATACATGTATAACATATGCATGAAACAATTTTTAAAGCCTAAATGAATTAGACAAATTTTTAGAAAAAAGACTTATCAGATCTGACTCCAGAAATTACAGTTTTAAGAATGGCTCTGTAATTATTACAGAAATTTAGTCTGTGGTTAATAGTCTTCCCACAAAAAAAACACCAGGTACAGATGGTTTACGTGATGTTTTACTAAGCTTTCAAGAAACAAATCATCCATTGTTATATGAATACTTCCTGTGAAAATCAACTCAGTTTGTAACTTACCTTTTTGCTTTCTTTTAGGTGACTTTACTGAACCGAGTTTACTAACACAGTCAAATTTATCATTCTTTTCTTCTTGTTTAGACATATTTTCCTTTCCCCTGTTCAAAAAGATTTTCACTTTTGTTTTCTATTAAGCATTTAAAATTTTTGCTATTGACAGTCTCTTGATCCTCCTGGAGTTGTGATTTTTGCTTATTTAGTATAGATGGTGATCCAATTTTGAGTAACCACTTTTTATGTAGCTCCAACTATTTGACAGTCCCTTTTACACCTTGATGTGACATTTAAGCTTGTCAATTAACAATAGCCCTATACTTATATGAGTCTCTTGCTGAGCTTTCGATTCTATTCATTGGTAAATTTACCTACTTCTGTAAGAATATTTCTCTCTCTTGTTTAGCTTCATAGAAATTTCTCACATCTGGCATGGTGTTCTGGATATTTCAGGCTACTTACTCCTCCAGCTTCAATCTCATGGTTCACTGTAATCCTTTCCTTGTAATCTCTTCCTTGATCTTCATCTGTCTCATTCATATGACTAGATCACAACCCAGTCCTGTTAAATTGAACTGTCTACCTATTCATTCACTACAACGAATGAATCTGAGGAAATACACAAAACCACGCAGGCTAATGTCACTTCATAATTATAGTTTCAAATGGACTCTCAGAACTGCTCAATAATCCACCATTCTCTTGCCGCTCTACCTTCCCATACTTATAGATCGAGATAAAAATTCATAAATTGAAACCTAATCCACAATGCTACAATATTTGTAGATGGGGACTTTGGGTCATGAGAGGAGATTAGAGATTAGGTCATGAGATGAAGGCTTCATGGATAAAACTACAGCCTTTTTAAGGAGACCCCAATATGGCAATTATACTGTAATAAAATTGGAAATAAATAAATGTAGATTCTTATCAAGAGTGAAACTACCAGCTCTTGAACTTCTAAGTTTCCAACACTTTGTGAAAGAAATATCTATTGTTTATAAATCACCTAGTCTATGGCAATTTGTGAGAACAGCCTGAATGAACTAAGACAATCTCCCTAAGCAAAACAGGGCTAGCAAAGGTATTTACCTTTTATTGTTATGAGTTAATAAATAAAAGGCACCTAAAATGCTATCTGGCACATATTACTATTTAAGCTAGTGAAAGAACAGACTAGGGGTCTGAAGCTGATAAACAGGATTGACATCAAATTAAATTACCAGCATAGAACCAGACAGTAGGAAAAAGTTAATCAATAAAAGAGACACAGAGCCAGACAGCAGAAAAACAAGTTAACCAACAAAAGTTCCCCAATAACTGACTTATAGAAAGTCAGGGGTCACCTCTCAACTTGCATCCTCTTCCCTTTCGTCAAAGAGGACCCAACGGCAGGCTCTCATCTTCAAAGCACCTTGTTTTACTTTTGCTTCAGTGAAACTCCTCTTACTCATTAATGCTTTGAGTGGTCCTGAAATTCCTTCTGGACTGAACTCATGCAGGGTGAGGAAAGGAACAGATTGGTGAGAGAAAGAAATGGCACAGGACTGGGCAGGCAGCTAGCTCCTTTTGGGTTCAGGCTTCTGTGGCATTTGGCTGGCCCAGAAAGAGGCCAGCAGGATGGCTCACTAAGCCAGAGGCCCGCCCGTTCCTCAGCCAGCCTCCAGCACTTCTGGAACAGGCTTCTATCTGCACCCTGTATCACTAGTATTGTTATCCTAGATGATGATTTCACACCCTCCCCTCTCTCCTTAAACGTCTTTTCTCTATTCTTTTGATATGATGCACTGATGACCTTGCTTCTTATTTCATTGAAAAAATAGTTAAGAGAAGTTCTCTATCTTCCTGTCAACAAACTTGTCTGCATTTGTATCCCTTAACCGCTACCTTCTGTAATACTATAGATAAATTATTATTGTTTGTAAAGTCAGTTCATCCACTTGGGCACCTCACTAGTCTACTTCAGGATTTGCTCATGCAATTATGCACTTTCTCTAATGAATTATCCTTTTTTCCCCCTACACAACTGGAATAATCCCATCAACAAACAAAAATGTCATACGATCTGCTATTTTAAACAACCCCCTTCTGAGTCCGCATCCCCTCCATGTACAGACATACATACCTCATTTCACTGTGCTTCACTACTACTTTGCAGGTATTGCTTTTGGTGCTGTGTTACAAACTGAAGGCTTGTGGCAACCCCATGTCAAACAATCAAGTCAATGTGTGCCAGTTTTCTAACAGCGTGTGCTGATTTTGCACCTGTGTGACATTTAATTAAGGTACATACATTGTTTTTTTAAGACATACTGTTATTGAACACTTAAAAGACTACAATATAGTATAATCATAATCTTTACATGCACTGGGAAATCCATAAATCATGACTCGCTTTATTGCAACACTGACTTTATTGCAGTACTCTAGAAGCAAACCCACAATATCCCCAAGGTTTGCCTGCAGAGACAGAAAAATTCCTTGCAAAAAATGTCTATAATTGCTATCTATGCTTCCTTCTCTCCCACTGTCTGACTCCAATCAGACCAGGCTTTCATCTCTGCCACTCCACAGGATCCCGACTTGGACAAAGTCACCAATAACCTTCACATCGCCAATCCGAAAGACAATCCTCAGTGTTCATTTTACCTCCTTTCACTCTTGCACTTTCCTCTTCCTTTGATTCAAGTATAGCACTAGAGTTCAGCATTGGTCACTTCATCTCGGTCTACTTTGTTTCACTTGCCTTCTCTTCCAAATCACCAAATTTTGATGTGTCCAGTGCTCAGGCCTCCAATCTTTCTTTAGTCTACCTCCTCATCACCTAAGCGACCACATTTATAACCATTAATCTCAGAGCTATGCATTGACTGATGCTTTCCCCCAAATTCCATATGCATATAGCCAACTGCCACTTCACATCCCTATCTGGATGCCTAACAGGAACTTCAAACTGAATGCACCCATATTTCCCATGGCATTTCCAACTCAGTAAATTTCTCAATTGCTCAAATCAAAAATCATAACTTTGGCTCCTCTCTCACATCCCATAATCCTTAGCAAATCCTAACATCAAATAGTATATAACGAATTCAGTCACTTTTTACCACCTCCACTAAAGGTACAAGTCATCATCCTCTGTTAACTGGACTATTATAAAACCCTCCTAAACTGGCCTCATAGATTTCTCTCTTGTCATTTTTACTCCTCATAACAGCTAACATGATTTTTTTTTTTTTTTTCACGGAAAGGACAAGCAAGAATGAAGGCAAGTGGCAGGCAGCCAGGGAAAGAAGCATTCTATTTTTATTTTCAGTTGTTTACATCAATTGTTCCTTCCCTCACCCCCAACCCAGGGTGTGTGTCTTCCTCCTTTAAAGGTGATTGGCCTAACCACTGTTCCACCAGGGCATGCCCACAGGGATCCTTTAAAGGAAAACAACAACAAAAAACATATAGAGATATAGAGATACATTTTTCTATCTTGTTATTCTCCTGTGCAACACTCTCCAATGGCATTAAGTCACCAAAAGTGAACAAAGTCTTTCCCATGGGATATAGGCTTCACATAACACATAGACTTCACATACTGTTCACCTGTGAGATTTTATCTAATGCCACACTACTCTGCACTGAGTTCCCTCTCCTTAATCCTTCAGTTCCTAAATCACATTAATCCATTTTACTTACTGAGACTCTCCTCCTGGAAGGGTCTACCCCATATACTTGTCTGTTTTCTCTTTAGAATCTCAGCTCAGGTGTCCTCTCCAGTGAAGCCTTCTTAAGCCACCTTATTCACAGAAGCGACCTCCAATCCCAAACCATTATTATTAACCAATCGTTTTTCTCTATAGCAGTCATCACTATGGAAAATCTTAAGTGTGTGTGTGGTACACTGTATTCCTCATACCTACAATATAAACTGTATAAGAGCAGAAACCTCCACTCTCTTTAACTGTCTCCCCAGTGCCTAGAACAGTGCCTGGCACAGAGAAAACATTTTTA
Organism: Solenodon paradoxus; assembly: GCA_004363575.1. Lineage (NCBI taxonomy): Eukaryota > Metazoa > Chordata > Mammalia > Eulipotyphla > Solenodontidae > Solenodon > Solenodon paradoxus. Next base: position 279,376 of record RJWH01000746.1, on the reverse strand, counting down.
AAAATATATTGTGGCATGAACCAACTTCCCAGAAAACTCTTTTATCTATTCCATTTTACACGAGAAACGGCGGTTTAAAGAGTTGAATAGTCCAAGGATGCAGTCAGTAAATGGCTGCTTTGGTATTGAAGGCTTGGTATAACTCTAAAGTCTGGATTTTTACCTACTACACCACACTCACTAAAATTATCAAAAAACAAACTTAGGTAAAATCCCAGGAGCTCAGGAGTCTAATTTTCCAAACTAAGAAGCCCCCACTCCACCACATGTAAGCCTACTCCTGCCAACTCTTCCTTCCGGTGTCTTGGCCCCGCCCCTGTGGGTTTGCCAAGTGCGCCTGCGCCTTGACTGGGTCTCGTGCACAGAATTCTGGGACTGGTAGTCCACGTTCCTTCTGTTTCCGGCATTCCCATGAAAATGAAGAAAACGATGAAGTTAGATATCGCTGGATTTGATGTAGATTAAATTAAAATGCATATTCTAGATTATTTGTTATGGAAAGTGGTGCAAACGCATTCAAACGAGAAGCGCCAATCTCTGGTCAGGCGCTTCGTAGACGGCTCCACGGGGGCCTTGGGAGGGCGGGGCTTATTCGCAGGGGCTTGTGGCTCCTTCTCGGTTGTTTCTCTCTTTTGCGCAGGCCTTTGGCGTCGGCAGGATGGGTGAGTTGTCCTGGGTTGGGTGAGGGGGTTTCAGGCCGGCTTTGGCGTTTCGGGGACCGGCAGGCGCACATGATGAGAGCAAAGCTGAGAGGAGGACACCATGGGGTTGCTGGTTAACTAGGACCGGGGTGGCGCCGCTCGGGAAAGCACATGGCCCAGCACAGGAGGCCATTCGGCGCGGAGCCGCCACCGAGCTCACCCCTGAGTGACGCTGGAAGGCGGGTGCTGCCCCGGCTTTGGCTTTTGGGGTTTTGTTCCTTTTGGAAACGCATTTCCTGGAACGTTTGTGTCTACCGCTCAAGTTAATGTCAGGGAGACGCGGTTTGACAGAAGGTTTGGCCCATATGCCGTGATCTGACGCAGGAGTCTACTCGTCCAGGAGAGGCTCTTGTGGAGAAAACGTCCGGCGTGTGTTTGCGGAAGAACTGAGATACTACTTTTATTTTAGGCAAGTGTCGCGGCCTTCGTACTGCCCGGAAGCTCCGTAGCCACCGACGAGACCAGAAGTGGCACGATAAACAGTACAAGAAAGCTCATTTGGGCACAGCCCTGAAGGCCAACCCTTTTGGAGGCGCTTCCCATGCCAAGGGAATTGTCTTGGAAAAAGTGTAAGTAAAAGTCTGCTGCTGTTTTCAAGGCTTGCTTTTGCATTGTTTTTGCTATGGAGATTTTAAGTCACACCCATCGAACACGTTATTTTGCGGCCACGTTTCTCTATTTGCGAAAATTCAGGTTATGCAGCCAAGTTTGAGCCACATGCATTTGCCTGTACTGCTCTGCTTTTGACTTTACAAAGTGACAGTTTGACGTGGTTGGAGCAGATTTAGTGGCAGTCAAGATTTGAACCCAGGTTTCAAAACTCTAGTCCATAATTGTCCCCAGTATTTTTAGAGCCGAAGGAATGAAACTAAGACTGAGGGGAAACGTCGTTGAAATCACCTGGGCTTCATTAAGGAAAGTTGTAAAGGTAGAGAAAAATAGCCTATATTTCATGAACTAAGACTTGTTTGTTTTCAGAAAGTCAGCTCACTCTCAATGTGCTTTTTGTTTCAGAGGTGTTGAAGCCAAACAGCCAAATTCTGCCATCAGGAAGTGTGTCAGGGTCCAGCTTATCAAGAATGGCAAAAAAATCACTGCCTTTGTACCCAATGATGGTTGCTTAAATTTTATTGAGGTGAGTGTTTTTGCTTGAACTGGTCACCACCACCACCACCCCCCCCTTTTGTTTTTGTGTCTCTTTGTTTTTAAGGTACGAGCAGGAATGAAGACAAATAAATCAGAAAGACCATTTATTATTTTTAGTTATCTTGGTCGTCTCCTACTATTGGGAACCCAGGTCCTTGGGATATATGTGGACTGCACCCAGCAGACTTAACTACTAAGCCACCAGGGTGCCACCATACTGTCTCTCATCACCCTTGTTATTTTAAATAATGGGCTACTTTTAGTCATCAATGACCCCATAAGTAAACTTTTGATTTTATTGCAGGAAAATGATGAAGTTCTGGTTGCTGGATTTGGTCGCAAAGGTCATGCTGTTGGTGACATTCCTGGAGTCCGATTTAAGGTTGTCAAAGTAGCCAATGTGTCTCTTTTGGCCTTATACAAAGGCAAGAAGGAAAGACCAAGGTCCTAAGTTTTGATGATGAAAGCACAGATGTAATAAATTTTCATATGCCATAAATATGTCCTTTGTTCTCTATTTTTCCTTACTATAGAGATGGATTGTTTTCATCAGTTGGGGAAATGGTTAATTTAGGATTCTCTAGACTAAATGGGATCATACCCTTGAACAAAGTTTCCCCCACTCCATGGAATAATAAATCTAATAAATAATGCCTGAATAGAGGCCTTTAACTGAAATGAACTAAAACAGTATTGAAAATGAATAATGAAGGTGGAGGACCCAGAAAGTCTGGGTTTAAGACTATAGTAAGCAAGATGGTGTGGTACACAGACACAGGTTTGGTCTCTGATTAAGTAGTGTGAACCTCAGCCTGAATCTCACACCTTATTCAAAAGTTAACTCAAAATGGATAGTGTATTCGAGTAAAATGGGAAGCTATAGAACTTAAACTATAACTTAGGGCTCGGTATAGCGTTCTTAAACCAAAAGGCACATTCCACACAGGTTGTTCTGACGTTATAATGTCCTGGAAAATCTGGTATGGTGACTTGTTTTACCTGAAAAGGTAGTAAAATAGATTCCTTTTTAAAATTCTGTTTTGTTAATCCCTTATGTATGGTTCTTAATTCTTTACTCCTTGTTTGTTACATCACAGTTTGAATTTTTTGAACTTCGTAAATTTTACTTATGATTATTTTCACACATACTTTGAGAAATTGGGCAGCTTAGAATAGAATAAGGCAAATTGTGCATCATCAGAATTTTAAGACTTGTGTCCACTCCTGTGACTCTGCTGTTAAGGTGCAGACCAATGTAAAGCCCAAGACGGGGGTTTGAGACCTGGTGTTGGGAGTAAAAAATGTTCTAAAGATAAAGGCAGGCCCTGGTAGAGCTGAAGTTAGGTCAGTTGACTGCAAAGGAACTCAAACCACATATTCCTGGATTTGAGTCCTTGGGGAAACCACTGTGAACTATTGAAAAAAAAGGCCAAAAAAATGAAGGATAAATTATAGACTAGGAAGAAATACTTCCAAGTCCTATCCAACAAAAAGCTAAACTTGAAAGGAAGGCACCTATCAGTACAAAATGGGCAAATGAAGGCAAGCAAAAAGATGACAAGCATATAGAAGTCTTCACTGTCAGCTGTTAGAAAAATAGAAGTTAAAATCATGAATAGCACCAATCAAAATAGTTAAAATACAAATGCTGACAAGACTGGAGCAGCCCCAAGTATTGGGAATATGAAGTAGTACAGTCACCCTGGAAAAGTGGCAGATTGTTATAACGTAAATTGTAAACAAGATGATACATGTATACAATTAGGGTCCTGCGGTTGTGCTCATGGTCAGTTACTGTACAGAAATGAAAACATGTTCACACAAAATCCTGTACATGGCAATGAAAAACTAAGCCAATAAAAAAATTGTCCCATACAATAACTATGGAACAGTGGTATAAAGAATACAAAAAAATAAAAAAACACCTCAAATTTACATAACATTCTATGTGATTTCATTTATATAACACTCAAAATGAGCATTGGGGAAGAGATCAGTGGTTGCCAGAAATTCGGGGTGAAGGTAGAGTGACTTATAAAAGGGTAGCCCAAGGTAGTTTCTCTGTGGATGAAACTTCTGAATCTCTCTTGTGATGCTGTTTATGCAAATCAATACTTGTGATGGAATGTTACAGTACTATAGTCTCCAGAAAGGACAGAAAAATTGGTGAGATGCAAGTAATGTCTCTAGTTGTGTTGTACCAATGTTTATATACTCTGCTTATAAAAGGTGTCTGTACTGCACAAAATAAGTTTGCAACTTAATCGTGAGTCTCAAATTATAAATTTAAAAGTGAAGAAAAATTATAGTGCTCAGTTATTTTTGTTACTTAGTTTGACCACTTTTATTTGCCTGGCAAAGCCTGACCAAATCAGAAATTATGAGCAGAAAGAATCTGGCAATTACTGTGGTTTCCAAATCCAGAAACTTTAGAATTCTCTAAGGTGTTTGTTAGATTACAAATACTCCTAATCTTCTGGAAAGCAATCTTTCGGTTATTTCTGGCAAAATCTGTTTGGCAAGTTCACATAGTCCTTATAGAGTCAATCCCTTGTTTTCCCCAATATGGGGTCTGTTACTCTTATCTAGCCCTTTATCTTATAAATCAGAAGTACCCCCCAAAAAAGAGTAATTGTGTTAGAAATAATTTGCCTATGTAATCAGCACAGCTGAAATAAAAATAATAGTCTGTCCCTCTAAAAACTCAAAATTACGTTCACTACAAAGCAGTAAGTACTGCCTTACAGTTAGTTACTTACCCAGGTCAGGCATCAATTTAGGCATGATATTTAACAATGGTTGTTCTTTTATGCCTTTCTGAAAGGAAGAAGGGTAGTATAACAATTAGTTGATATTCTGTTTATCTGCAAGTATTGACATTCTAGTTAATAATGTTCTGAAAATTTTATTAGGGAAACTGCTTCATATATATAGATTTTAAAAATTGTAGAGCTGAAAGTTCTAATTCGATGCTATTCAAATTTGAATATGTATTTGTATCCATGAATTTCCTATATTCTAGGAAAATGTCTGCAGGATTTGGTCATGATATTCATGCTGTGGATAACGGTCCTGGAATCTGTTTCAAGGTTGTGATTCTAGTAACATTTCTTTATTTATAGTAACAAAATCAAGAAGAGACCCAGATCATAAATGACCATATTAGATTTTTTACTGACAGCCATTTGTATAATCTTCATATTAACTCACATTTCTTATGACTGTTGAGGGATTGTCTTCACAAGTTGTACTGAGCATTCTTAGTCCTAGCACAATTTCTGCCCATATTATTTTGTAAAATTATGTTTGTTAGCATGTGGGGAAGAAGTGAATTTTTGAAGCTTATTGTCATGGAAATGTTCTAGAGCAAAAAAAGAATTTAACAATGGAAAGTTTTTAAGCAATCATAAATTGTTTCATAGGAACAAAATCATTTTAGAATCATTTGAAAGGACTTATAAACGACATAACTAATATTTCCAAATATGTACACACAATCAACATTTCAATCAAACTGTCTCTTAAACCTTTATTATGCGGTGTGTAGCTTCAAAAATGACAAGCCCTCCTCCCCTCACACCCCCTCCCCATCCCCCAAACTCTCAGAGCTCCTGCCTTAAACCACGAATAGCAAAATCCCTTTCTGGAATTCTCTGCTTCCAAGACAGCCTGCACCTTTCAAGTAGCAGTTCTGAAGCTAAGGACAGCATGTCCCTCAGGAGGCAGGTGAAATCTTGGCCTCAGATCACCGTTTTCAGCCTTCCAGTCTGAGGAACCAGCGCCCTCCACAGGCCCCTTACCAGTGATCGGCCCTATAACATCTGTTAATAAGCTAGTGACCTGAATTCGGTTCCCTAGTCTACTCAGTGTGGGAGTTTTTAAGTCTTGCTTTCTAAACTTTACTTCAGTTAAAAACAATGAAACAAGGGGTCTTGTTACTTGACTAAAAATGTAGGCCATAATGAGCATACCAAAATTTTAAAATAAGTTTGTATCTAATGAAGGATCTACTGCTTCCTTACCTCTTTAGCAGCCAGCTAGTGCTAGATCTGCAGTGGAGTGAGCCGCCAGAGGCAGCGGACTAACCTGCTAATGCATGAACATTCAAGGCACTCCCTGAGCATTTGTATTTGGTCTATTTTGTGAAGTTTTACTCCAGTCTTCATTTCAATGGCTGTGATTGAAATGAATTCAGCCGAGAACCGTGAGAGAAGTTACTTGTTGAAACATGTTTTGTCCATTAACACCTGCTTTAAACATAGTGACATGAAAGAGATTGTTTTGTCATCTATTTTCTCCAACAGCTGTGTGAATTTATTCTTCCAGTTTATAAGATACATTTTTCTATAGCTTGACAGCTTCAAGACTCTGGTTTTTGTGTGTTTGCAGGTAAATTGAATCACTTTCCCCACCTTGGGTTCCCAGTAGATTCCAAGTATTTCCTTCAGAGCTTAATTACATTGCACATGGCTGATATTGTTTATTCTGCATTTTACACATTGTTAATGTTTATAATGAACAGATTTTTCCCTGTCACTATCACTATCCCTCTTCTTCCTGCCCATAACAGTATAGGGTGTGTGTCTGTGTGTGTGACTGTGTCTGTGTCTGTGTGTAATAGAACAAAGCCATTGAAATGATATTTATTGATCAAAATTCTTGATCTAGGCTTTAATCTAGACTTCAGAGAGCTTAGGAACTTCAGAAAATGTGAAGTTTTCTGATACAGATACACATCAATTAGATAAGTATGTATGTATGCATGTACACACATTTTCCTGAAAAGGGGTTCTAATACATTTTTCAGGTTTTCTGAGAAATTCCTTCCCAAGAAACCAGCCACTGTTTAAATGTGTAAAACTGAGCAGATTTGGTTCAATGTTACAAAATGTTCCACTCTAATCTCAACTGAGAACCATCTCGAGAAGCTATCTGTGGTTCGATACTGTTTATGAAATGTTGCCAATAGGTGAGATCTGTGGATGGATGACGCGGGTTGAAGGACCTGCAAAAGGCACACATTACACATTCTTCTTTGATGGCCTAGCTGACCTAATTATGAAATGGGGCCATTTTAGAGAAAAGTTCCCCAGTGTCACTGGCAAATGCAGAATTAGATGGAGGATATAAAGTCCCACTCTTGGAGGAAAAGCAGAGAACAAATACACAAAGATATTCTGATGTCTAAGACTGGAGTAAAACTTCACAAAATAGACCAAATAAAAATGCTCAGGGAGTGCCTTGAATGTTCATGCATTAGCAGGTTAGTCCGCTGCCTCTGGTGGGCACAGTCCACACACATCCTAAAGACACAGGTTCATAACCCAGGCCAGGGGAACAACCAAGATGAACAACTAAATAAAATAAAATACTGCTTCCTCCTCTCCTTCCTGCCTGCCTGCCTTCTGGCCTTCATTCCTGCCTGCACCTTTCCTTAAAAATATACATACATAAAGTATTCGAACAAATGTAAGAAAGGGTTAAAATGAAACAACTGTGCCAAAAATCTTGGTAATTGCTGATTCTGATATGTTGAGTCTGAGAACATTGTATATTTTCTTTAGAGCATGAAATTTTCCATCATAACTTCAAAATTTTACATACACATCCTAATTGCTTAACCGTCCTCTCTGGTTGCACTGAAGCCTCTGCACGAACGGTCAGCTCCAACAGAAGCAAAACGGAGATGCGAGACAATCAGGCGGCCAATAAAGAAGCTGGAAAAACCATATCCAGCAACACTGAGAAATACCACGACACACTGGGAAGAAATGAAGATGAGAATCCATGCATATTTCAGCAAGACAAAAAAGTGTTCAAGAGGAAAATGTTCAATTAAAAATCAAAGCCAATAAAATTGTCAAAGAACTTTAGGAAAATGGTAAAGCACAGATTGCTGCTGGAATGTAAATTGGTGTCGCCTTAACTGGGGAGCAATTTGGCCTCATGAATCTAAGTCTTAAGGCATTACATATCCTCGGATCTGTTAATTCTGTTAGTAATGGGATAACTAAAGAAACGGAATATGAACTACGATTTCTATACATATTTTTTCACTGCATTGCATCCCAAAGCTGTTTGAGGCAGGGGCCTTGTCTGCCCTGCTGACCACCACTCCTCCAGCACTGGTCCTGACCACGGAGCAAACAAAGGTTCAATGAATGTATGTTAAACTGAGAGGGAAGGATTAGAAACAACCTAAAAGTCCAACAATAGAATTATTTGGTACATTCTTACACAGAAAGAACACTAGTCATTTCAAGTTGTCTTTTCAAAATATGTCACAGATACGTTAAGTGGGAAGAAAAAATCATATAAAACCATACACAGAAGGACCCTAATTGAATACGTTTAAATTAGTATGAGGAAATATATAAACATTTTACTGTTGTTATCTCTAGGTGATAAACACTTAAAAGTGATCTTTAAATTTTCTTCCAGTGTTGCTTGTTTTCCAAATTATCTACAAGGAGTAAAATATTTTTAATGAATGTTTAGTTTCACATTTTAAGGATCACTAAATGTATGTAGCATGACAGAAGGAGCCAGTCTTCTTTAATCACTTCCAGTTCAAGTTCCCACTTTCTCCTTCCGAGGTGACATCACTTATGAGTTTGCTGTGTGTCCTTCTAGACCACTGTTTATATTTGTACACACCTATACTGTATATGTACTAGAGAAAATGTGTGGCATTGGTGTTTTGTTTTTTTAATATATAGTGTTAAATTGCACACATGGTTAGGTTAGCACCTAGTTTTTGTTTTCTGTTTTAACTCAGCAGTTTCTGAGATCTGCCTATTTTGGATACATGGAGATCAAAATCGTTTCCCTTAATTTCATGTTTAATTTAACCATTTCCCCACTAATAAGTAGGAAAGGTCTTCTGAATCTATCGAAGCAGACTGAGGAGACCACATCCCATTTGCAGCTGGTGTCAGGGGAGAGAAATATTCTTCACGGATGGCAGTGAGTGGAAGTTCCCAAAACAGGAAAACAGGTCTGATTCTTTGCATCTAAGAAAGGGGGCCATGGGTGCCTTCACATGGGCTCTGTGTCACCCACATATTCAAAGGATACCCAAAGATTTATTGAGCTCTTCCAAGGGCCAGGCACCGTGCTAAAGTCAGAAACTAGTATTCACATGTAAATAACAATGCACTAAAGACTAGATAAATATAGCTTTGAGTTCCCATTAACCTGTAGGGCATTCTTTGTTAAATTTTCTAGATATTTGAAAAGATTCAAAATAAGCCAAGAAATTATCACTCGGTCATAGAATTTATTTCTTTTAATGTCAAGTTTATTTTTATATAGGAGTACATGTGACTTTTCTGTTTGTTTTTTAATAATTACATAATGGGACTTGGTGATTTCTAAAATCACTTTCAGCTTAACGCAAGGATCCTTGTAATAGGACATTATTACCACTAGGTGTCACTGTTGACAACACTAAAATTAAAGCAAGCACGACGTTTCAGTGCTGCTTGAAAGAATATTAATAATTTTAAGAATAAAAATGTGAAAATGCTTTTAGAGACAACTCCTACAAAAATTCACAGGGTAGTTGTAAGGACCTATGTGCACATTAAAGTCACCCAGTGCCACGAGCACAGTAGTTCAGTATGCCCTATGGATATAGGCTTTCTAATGCCTTCTAGCACAACCTTCTGTGACATACGGGCAGCAGCATAAGGGGAGAGTCAGAGGATTGAAAAATTGGAAGGGAGACTATTTGTCCATTGCCTTTCAAGTCTCCAGTTGTTACCTGGAGTTGGAAATACATTTATATCACAACTTAACATTTACACACATCCATTGATACAGATTATATATGCATGTGGGTGTAGTTTAAATCAGTTTCACGAAACATTAATAATGGCCTTACTGTGTGCCGTGCATATTGCTATTTTCTTTTTTATGTCTTTTTGAAAGACTAGAAAACAATATTATATGGGCCTCCCCTTCCCCTTGTTCCTGGCGCAGGACTCCTGACACCCTTGTAATTTCCTAAGTGATAAGGGAACAAGATGCACCTTCTGTTCTAATATTTGGTCTTTGACCCACTTCCAGACACAGTGTTCTTAGAGCCCTTGGAGTTTCTGGGGTGATAGCATCTTTTGAGATGATTCCTGGTGGGTTTTTGGATAGCTTCAAGATGGGTGCGGTTCATCAGAAATACCAAACTGCGATTAGAAATTTAGATGTGGCACCCCCTGGTGGCCCAGCGGATAAATCGGCTGTGGCGCAGTCCACGTAAATCCCAACCTGGGTTCAAGATCCAGAACAGGGGGAACGACAAAGATGAAAAACTTGCCTTCATTTCTGCCTACATCTTTCCTTTATTAATAAAAAAGAAAGAAAGAATGAAACTTGGATGTTTCGGCCCCATGCCGCCATCCCCCGTCCTCTGGGAAGGGAAGAGGGGCTCGGAGCGGAGTTGTTACTCAGCAGTCGTGCCTACAAAATGAAGCCTCAGAAAAATCCCCCAAAGCACAGGCTTCAGAGAGCTTCTGGGGCTGGTGAACGCACATCTACATGCTGGAGGTGGCACACAGGAACCCCCGGGACAGAAGCTGCTGTGCTTGGGAACTTTCTGGACCGTATCCTATGCATATCTTCCTCTAGCTTCTCATCTGTATTCCTCATCATCTCTTTTTATTTTATAATAAACCAGCAAACATACGTTAAGTGTTTCCCCAGGTGCTATGAATTATTCCAGCAAATAATGAACCCACGAAAATTCCAACGGATAACTGGCCAATCAGACATACAGATGACAACCTGGGATTTGTGACAGGTTTATGGTGGGGGGGTCGGCAATCTTGTGAGACTGAACCCTTAACTTGAAGATCTCCTGGTAACTCCAGGTAGAAACTGTCAGAACTGAACGCAATTGTAGGCCACCCAGCTGGAGTTGCAGAATTGTTTGCTGTGTGGAGCCCACATATCTAGTGTTAGAACTGCTGAGAGTGGTGACATTGGGACAGTAAAGGAGAAACACAGGGAGTGCTTATCCCAGACAGTATTCTATTTCTTTTTCTTTTTGTCTTCTTAAGGAAAGGTGTAGGCAGGAACGAAGGTGAGCAGAGGCAGGAAGAGAGGAGGAAAAAGCTTTTTATTTATTTTTATCGAGTTGTTCATATTGGTTGTTCTCCCAGGTCTGGGAGGCGAACTCGGGTCCTTGGGATGCATGTGGACTGCGCCAGCCTGTGGCAGCGGACTTGACTGCTACTCCACCAGGGCATGCCAGACAATATTTATTTCATTTTAAAAAAGATCATAAATTAACATATTGATTTTATTTGATCTAATACATTTTCTCCCATGTAATATTAGGAAACAGATTCAGAGAGGTGAGCTACTCAAGAGAACATAGTAATCCAGGATACAGGCTTTTCAGGACATTGTTAGGTTTTGTTTTGGAAGGTCCTAAACAAAACTCATAAAGGCTCTTTGGCATTCGTCTAGTCCCTTCTAAACTCTGTAACGAGTAACTGGTGGTGAAAAACCCGACAAAATGTGTTGTAATTAGCAGCAGTCATTTTAAAGACACAGGTTCTTCTTAAGTGTAAGTGTGATCACTTTAACTCCTCTCCTTGAATTGCCTCAGCAGTTCTTTGTGCTCTTCAGGCCAAACAGAATTCTCAGTGCGGCAGTAAAGTCTCCTCCAGTCCTGGGCCCGGTCCGCTTGCCAGCTCATTGTTCATCACCGAAACACCTTCAAGGTCTTTCCTCCATCTTTGTCATGGCTAAATCCTAGGATTTTCATGACTCCACTCACGTTTCTTTTATAAACCTTCCCCGGTGCATGCTTGCCACAGCTTGTATCTGTCCCTGAATCTTTCATCTGTCTTCTCCACAGGACTGTGGCATCCTTAGAAGCCAGGCCCAGTCGTTCCACTTGCTTGCCCTGCTACAGAACACAATGGATCTGTTCCTTTGGTGAGTGTTGGCCAGAAGACACAGACCCGAGTTCCTTTAGATAGGAAAGTTGTTTTACTTGTAACAAGTAAGGAGACGGTATGACAAAGTTCCGCTTCCCACAGTGCTCTGCTCAGGAGGTTTATCTGGGTTCAACTGAGGAAGTGGGTGGCAGCTGGTCAGCAGGGTGTGGGGAAGATTTCAAGTCCACCCTGCAAGTGCCAGCCTTCCTCGTGCATTTTCACACTTGCACATGTTCAAAAATGGTGGTGCCAGGTCACCTTTAAGTCAGTCCTAGCTGTCCTGCCACAGCTCAAGGAGAGTGGGTCAAAGACATTAATTACTTTCCCCGGGCTTTTCGGTAAGTATCTACCCAAGGGAATATTTTTCTAGTTTCACCCAAAAGCTTTAATCCTAAAAAAAAAAAACCAAAACACATTGGAATATATTAACTCTGAATTATGTAAAGTGTATTTTGACAATGCAGATGTCCATTCCCTGGTATGTTGAGAGTATGAATAAAAATTAATCATATCTCAGGAGAAAGGGAAACACATAAATTTTGACTGTTTTTCTCTTTATTTTAGTACATTTTTTGGAGGGGGAGCATTGTTTTGGTATTTTAACTTCCAGGTTGCAGCCTAGTACCCAGGGATCAACACAGTCTGCCCCTTGCAGTGGTCACTCAGGGAACTGATCAAGCCACTCGCATCTCTAGACTGAGATCTTTCCAGATCACCAGGTAAAATCTAAAAGCATCTCTTCTACACGAACCATTTTACCACACCCTAAAACTCATCCCCCAAAATGGGTTTTTACCTTAAGAAGAAAAAAAGTGATTAAATGCTAATATGACTTAATAGAGGGAGTAATGAAGGGCGAGTCTGATCAGTAGGAGCTGAGATGACTTTGTGAAAGAGTGAATGTATAGATTATGTTGAGAACTGAGTAGCAGGTTGGAGAAGGAAGCACTTTCAGATAAGGACGTGGGCAGGGAAGCCTTGCCAGGTCTCCATTAGCATTGGGGAAGAGTCTGGCATGAAATGAGGCGGGAAAGAGTCAGTCTGCAGACATCCTGACTGAGGGTGAGGGAGCAATGACCCATGGATCCCCTCCCACCATGTACACTGTGTTGGGTTTGAACCGTATGTGGATTTTCTTCCTGATTTGAGCTTCTCTGTTCCCATATTAGCTGAGCAGGATCACTGGTGTGGGCTTTTTTTTTTTTTTTAATAGGAATGAAAAAAAGATCAAAAGAGATTAAGAAAATTAGCCCAAGTCACACAGCTCACAGCTAACCATATTCATGGTCTACATCTCTGGACTTCTTGCAGAGACCCAAGAATTAGGGCGGGGGTGTCATATAGTTGTATTTCCCTTTATTTGTAAACTAGAAAATTGAGAACCAAAGAAGTGAAGTAATTTTTCCAAGGTCACACAGAAGCAGAGTTCCGGGGGCTGGCTGGTAGCAGCTTTAGCAGCTTATTTCTGACCGAAGGGGCTTTGCGTTACATTAGCTGTGCATGAAACACAAGGGAAAGCCTCCTATTGCAGAGACAATCGAGACTTTGACAAAATAAGGTATTTTCTGTTGAATAACCGTGGGATAACTGTGGTATGTTGCATTTTCAAAAACGGAAATTTTTATTTACCAAAAATTTTTAAAGTTTCAAGTGAAAAACATTCTGAAAAGAAATACAAAGGCTTGAGGGGAGGGATTTAGCGGGGGATGCAACACCCCCAAGCAATTCAAAACTTTTCTTCTGCCACTGAAGAATTTTCAGATCTTCATCTGCTGGGACAAAGCATTTTTTTTCAACCTTTAAAAAAAACACTATATCCAGGTCCCCAACTGATAACTATCATCTCAGAATCTGTTAGCAAAGGATAACCGATATTTCCAGATATGTATATTATCCAAACGCTACATTATTACCTTTTTTTTTTTTTTTTTACCCTAGAAATGACATGGCTTGAGAAATGACTTGCTGAAAAATTTGTGTTTACATTGGGGAGAGAGGGGGAAAATCCCTTGCAGAAGTTGAAAAGATGTTAAGTGGTAAATACCAAAATGCCCAGCAAGCATGTACACAGGCTCTCATCCCAGCATGAATATATGCAGCTCAGCATTTTAAATTTTACTTTTTGCTTTCCTAGCAGTTTAAATTAACCCTTTCTCAACTTCTACTCCCTTTGTGAAACTTCAGCCCTTTGCCACTTCTCTGGAAGTGCTGACGGTCTTTGAGATTGGCCAGCAGAGAAATCTTTTCACCCTACGGCTTCCCTCTTGCAGGGGACCTCCGAACAAACACATCCTAGACAGCTCTTAGGGAAAGGCCCAAACAAATGTGAGCAAGTCAGCTTACAGGAGTTATGCAAACCACTGAAGAAGGCCTGTTGTAGTGACCCAAGCCACACGAATGGATGCTGCGACCATGGTATATCCAGACTAGATGTTCTCTGCAGTGTGTTATGTCAGAATCACCCAGAGAAGCTATTTCAGAAGGTGGCCTCTGGCGTTTATAGCTGTATAAGATCCTTAGGTGATTCTAAACTACACTCTCATCAACAGACACTAATCTAGATTCTCTAAAGAGCCAATTACATTTTTCTATTCGTTTCAGCTCCTAGCAAGTTTAAGTGAAAAGCAAAACAAGTAACCCAGAATAGAAGTTCTCCCAGATTAGGTTCCTCTTGATAACTTACTGCCACCTTCTGCTTATAAAAACACATTTTTTCAATTACTTACTATGTTTCTTCTGGAACTCTCTCTCTCTCTCTCTCTCTCTCTCTCTCTCTCTCTCTCTCTCTCTCTCTCTCTCTCTCTCTCTCTCTCTCTCTCTCCTCTCTGTCTCTCCATCCATCCATCTACCTACCAACATACCTACACACTGGCTATCCCAGACCAACTCTGACTCTTACAGGAGCCTCCAGTACTTGGGAAACCATGTTTTGTACTTCATCCCTGCAAGACAGCATTTGCTAAGGTATTCAAGTGCAGTCTAAGAGGATGGCTCTGAGACAAAAGTGTCTGGGTTCAAATCATCACCTAAATAGCTGTCTGACCTTAACTGAGTTATTTAACCCTAATATTCTTTAGCTTCATTATCCATTTATCCACATACACACCCTTTTGGAGTAAAACAGAATAATTACGGCTGCTGAGTCTGATTGTGTGACAATAAAATAGATCATGTTTATCACATTAATTTTCAGGGGCATATAAAGCCTTTAATTTTTTTTCTGTATCTTATATAAATATTAACATGCAAATTCATTTCTCTATCAATCTCTATATCAGAAAAGGGATGCGAAGTGTTGGCTCAGAAATGAATGACCTGGAATTGTTCCAATGATATGTTACTGAACTAGATTAATTTTATGCTATTTATTTATTTGGTTTTTTTGAACTGTTTCTTCTAAAAATGCTGTATATCAGCTGCTGCAGACAGTTGCTTCCAAGGGTGGGGAGGAAATCCATGTCAAAATCTTGGTGAGCTGGAATACTGCAGGGAAGTGCTCCAACTGGATTCTGGCTGGCCCGGTAAAGTTTTGTATTCCTCATGCCACAGTTTCTAAGCTCTCTGAGCTCAATAGAAGATTCTAGAGAATAAGAACAAAAGCCAAGAGAATAAAGGGTTAACAACTAAGCAGTAAGGTCTTTTTCTAAAATATCAATTCTAAAATAAAACCATCCAGTCCTGTAGCTGGAAGAGTGCTGTTGTAACAAAGTAAAAAGCTTCCTAAATCATTGAGTACTAGATGGTTAAAAAGCTAGAAAAACAAGCCAATGTTCCACCAATTAAAGATGAAAGAAAATTTAATATATAGGGGACCAGCAGCAATGACACATTTAAGTGCAGCAGAGACACCATGAGCTTTGCAACAACAGAACATTCAACTCAGCCTCGTTTTGGTTATTTTTTTTTTTTTTTTTTACCTTGTTTATCGACATTTCACTCATCCTGAGAGGCTGCTCTGGCATAACTCAGAGGTAGATTCAGCCCAACCACGGGTCCTACAATGCTCAGCCATGATGTGATGTAGTTGACATTCCTGGGGGACAAGTGCAAATACAGACTATTTTGATGTTTCCATTCTAGTTTGGATGAATGGTAAAAAATCAGTTTTGAACAATAATGGAAATGAAGCTTTCTTCAAAACTATGTGCCCACTTCCTGTAATCCTAGCATTTCTTTTTTTGTTGTTTGTTTATTTTTATTTTTATTTGTTTTTTACTTTTATTTACTTTTTTTTTTTTATTTAGTTGTTCACATTGGTTGTTTTCTCCTAGATCTACAACTTGAACCAAGGGGTATGTGACGTGTTCCTTCAGAGCTGATTGACTTAACTGCTGCTCCACCAGGGCATGCCAGCATTTCTAAATGTCAGTCAATGGCTTGACAAGGTCTCAAGGTCCAAAGAGACTGACGCTCCTTCACTAAAATAGCTGAAGGGCAAATCAAGTAATGGGGCGCCTGACTCCCCTTGATGATTCTAATAATACACTTAAAATTTACAGCATTTGCTAAGATAGTAGGGTCTAGTCTAAGAGGATGACTCAGAGACAAAAATGCCTGGGTTCAAATTCCAGGTCCCTCACTTAAATAGCTGTGTGACCTTGACTGAGTCATTTAACCCTTCTATGCTTTAGCTACCTCTTCAGTAAACTGGGTAAAAATAATGAGACTTAGCTCATAGGGGTGTTATAAAATCCAACGTGTTACTGTATCCAAAATACTTAGAATAGTGCCCGCACATAGGAAAAATCAATAAATGTTAGCCATTATTATTATTACAAAAAATATTTCTTTTTTAGCTTAGCTTTTAGAGTCACATAAAAAGATTTACACTTTTAAAATAAGAGTAAAAGCCAATGTATCTTGCTGGTGTTTCTTACCTATTGATTTTCTGAGAATTTTTTAGCACAGGAGTCATGAATTCATTTGTCTTGCAGGGATGGAGTACAAAAAAAGGTTGCCCAAGCACTGGATGCTCCTGTAAGAAACAGAGTTGGTCTGGGTAGCCAGGGTGAGTGACTTTGAACAAATTAAATATATAATCCTTATTCCTTTAAAATAAAGATTTGTTTTAAATGCCAAGTAATTAAATTAATATACAGCTTTTCAGTTTTAAAACATGCATAACTCAAACAGGAGAAGCAGCTGCTGAGAAGTGCCGCACTGATCAAGTGGTCTCGCCAAACCCAGGAGGGCCCTTGGTTTTGTTTACACAATATAAACTGTGGATACATTTCATCAGTTCCCTCTAACTCTTCCTCAGCTAGTGTTTCTCTTTGGCCTGTAATTATTTTTCAGTTTTTCCATGAGGAAGTCATCAAGCCCAGTCGCCTGACCATTTGAAAATGCATTTCATTCATGTCTTTATCATCTCTTAAACTTGATCATTGTTAAGGTGACCCAAGTCATTGACACATTGTTTTTAACATAAATTCATTGTAGGCCTAACTGTATCCAGTTTAGTGAGTAGAATGAATGAGTAGGGGTGGAGTAACCTAAAGTATTTACATTGTTCTACTTCTGTCTGTCAGCCTCTGAGTTTCCGTTTATCTGTTCTTTCCTTCCCTCCTTCCCAAGCCAACAGGGCTATTTCCATAAGTTAAAAGCCCATATGATGGAACACTGCTTTTAGAAGAGAATGAATATAAGACACATACAGGTTGGACTGCTACCAGACAAAGGATTGGACATTATTTAGCAAATAATGGGAAACCCTAAAAGGTTTCTGTGTCATGAGTAATTTATGTACTATTCTATCAACATGAAATACTTTTTGCTAATTAATTGATCAGCTGTTAACATTATAGATAACCATTAAGTCAAAGACTGTAAACTCAAATGTTACCTCGTCTAAATTCATAGGCTGCATCTCAATGTCCAGGGTGATGGTATGAGAAGCCTTTGAAAGTCATTTAAATCATGAAGCCCCATTGAATGAGATGAATGACTTTACAAAAGAGACTCCAGAGGACTAGCTAGCATCCCTCTCCACCACATGAAGACACAGGGGGAAGTGTATACCCCAGAAGGGGGACCTCACAAGACTAGGCTGGTATCCTGATCTCAGTCTCCAGAAGTGTGAGAAATAAATTTCTGTCATTTATGAGCTGTCCAATCTACGACATTTTCTTAGAGCAGCCTAAACAGACTATGACAAATACCTGTGAAGTCCAGACAGGTAACCTGAAAGGCTACAGTCATTCAGCTACATGCAGATGACGGGGTCTCTGAAGAATGGGAGAGAGGGTCCAGGTGAGAACCTCTCACTCTGCTCCAGCCAACTGTGTGACATGCGGGAATACAGGTTCAGTGTGCCAGATCTGCAATTTGTCAAAATAACCTAGAAATCTAGATTTTTATGTAAAAATCCTAAATTTAAATGTTGGCACAGTTAAAAAAAAATATATATATATATGGTATGGGCCAAATAAAAGAAGCCTGTAGGCTGAATTTCAACTAGGAGGCTGCCTAGCTTCTTCTCCTGGCTTCTCCTCTTGAGACAGTCTGAGGAAAAGTCAAACTTGGGGCTGTGCAGTGGAAGAATTAGGTGTGCTTGTTCCTGCTGCTCCTACCCTGCAGCCCCCAAACATTCATGGCTGTGTGAACCTGCACACCCCCAGTCACAGGAAACAAAGGGACTACTGGTGAACTGGGAGTGGAGATTTGGGGGTACGTGTCTAGTGAGAGTTGAGTGATCCTTTAGTTGGAGCTTAGGACATGTCTCCCCAACTGTCATCTCCAAATGCCACTGCTAACTAGCCTGATTCTTACAGCAAAGCTTGCGCCTCCGCTCTCCACTCATTACCTAGCCCTCGGTCCTGTCCCTAACCAGACTCTGGGCCACCATCAGATGTGTCACACCTATTACAAGTCCTCCCATCCAACTTGATTCTGGCCTCCTTAACTTGCCCTAAACGAATATTAATTATTAGTTTATTGATTAATAATTAATATTTATTAATTAATAATCTTTTATGTTCTAGATATAGGAGTGGTACTAGACACAGTTAGAGAGATCATTGTATTTCGAAGATAAGCAAAAGAGCCCTTAATTTACATTCCAGTGCAAGAGCTGGCCAACAAACATATTCACAGATTTAAAAACAAGACAATCCAAATGATAATATGTGCTATGAATGAAATAAGACTGAGTAACATGATTCTGGAGTGACTGCAGTGGTACTTTAGATTGGTGAAAAGAAAGACCTTATTGGAGAACTGATTTTTATTTTTATTTTTATGAATTTATTTTTAAAGGAAAGGTGCAGGCAGGAATGAAGGTGAATGTGAAGGTAGTAGGCAGGAAGAGAGAAGGATGAAGCACTTGGTTTATTTTTATTTAGTTTTTCACATTGGCAGTTCCCCTCAGCCCTGGGTCTTGAACCCAGGACCCTGGGATGCATGTGAGACTGCTCCCAGGTGTACTGGTTCACTAGGGTGCATCCAGAACTGATTTTTAAATAGAGATAAGAAGAAGAAGAAGAAAACCAACAATACAGAGGTCAGGGACTGACTATTGGAGGCAGAAGAACCTTAAGGGAAATGAGTGTGGAAAACGTATAGGAAAAGTAGTGGGGAAATAAAGAATTGTCCTGGACTAAAATGAAATTTTAGAAGGTTGAGATTTTAGAAGCTCAAATTAGTCTAAATTCCTTTTGGATTGCTTATGTAATCACCAATGGAAGGAATGAACTGCTATAACGAAATCTTATTTATGTGCAGACATGTAATCTTTTTAATAAAATAAAGCAGACATCCAAATTTGGCATCTGCAACACTCATAACGGGGAGAGACAGTTCAAGCATGTAACCTCCACTCCTCTCCAAAATTTGTCTCCCCTTGATATCCCTTCAAGTTTACCATGACCACTTCCACACTGATGTCCTGGGGAAGCTCCTCCAGCTTTAAACACTTAAGTCCAAGCTTCCTGTAACTGAGGAAGTACAGACTAATCCAGGAAGACTCTACTACAAGTTTACAAATACTGAAAAGGGTAATAAGCACACAAGGCAACAGGACTTTAAAAATCTATACTGTTACAATACTGGGGCTCCCAGGTCCATTTGAGTCATGTGGGGACACTGGGAAGAGATCTTGGCTAGGCCTTCTCTCTCTGGTCTACATGACAGGTTGAAACATTCATAACTGCCATCCAAGAGTATCCTCTAAGAATCTTAACCTGTCACTGTTCAGGTTTCTTGAGGACTTAGTGACTCTATCAGGAATGGCTTCTTCACATATTCAAGACCTTGCTTCTTAAAAGGAATGACCTAATCTTTGCACTACCTCAAAAGAATAGCCATATCAGAGCATCCAAGAGATACAGACACACTTAAAATTCAGAGAACCATTTCCTAAGCAGATGAAGATTATGTCACACTGAAGCTCTGCTCATTTGATGCTGCTTAGTAAACACTTGGATTCTACTTTGACAAGTTAACTTTTGCTCATTCCATATAGCAAGTGAGAATAAGCATGGGCTCTTGGAATTAAATCCTGCTCCACTACTTAGTTGCTGTGAGGTTTGGGGCAAACTACTTAACCATTTTATGTCTCTGGTTCCACATCAAAACTGGGACTAACCATAGCATTTAATTCATAGATGGATTGTAATCCTTCACTGAGAAAATGATAAAAGTGTATTCGAAATGCAAGACCTGACTCACAGTAAGCACTTGGTTGTCTATTATTATTCAAACCTTTGGTATCTAAATAGACAAGGATAATAACACCCAGATATCCAGAATATAGTCTTATACTATGCCAAAAGAGAGTCCAATTTCAGCATCTAAAAACAGGAAGGTCCCACAGAGTTATGCTGCATTGGTAAAAAACATCTGTGACTTTTGTCTAAATGTTCAGGAACATTTGACAACTAATCATAATCAAAGAGAAGAGAAATCTGAATTAGTAAAAAGTCTGGGTATATATGGCAACCTGAATTATCAATATATTGGTATTCAGGACAAATTAGTAAAAACAATTTAAATGAACTTAAAATAAAAGTGCAGACACTTCAAAAACACTTCAGTAATCTACAACATTTTAATATTCATTTTCCTAAACAGTCATATTAGCATTTAAGGTTATATTTTAATAAAATAAAATGCATGATAGTGTTCATTTGAAATATCTTTCTAAATAGTAGAGACTGTCATGCCTCAGAAGAGCTTTTAGAATAGTTTGGACACTTAATTAATTCAGGTTCGATCATCTGAAAAAAAAACTTAAAATTCTTTATTGAGATCTTATAACTATGTAATTAGACAGAATATATGAATATAAATGATTGTCTTTAAAAATTAAAAGCTTAAATTTTAAAATAAAAATTACAATGTTCTGGTAAGATGCTTTTGGATTAAAAAAGGCACTATCAGCTTAAAATAGGAATTAAAATAAGGTATGTTTGTGTAATCTTTTAAGCAAAGTTTTGCAGATAAATAACAACAGGAGTGAACTTCCAGCAGGAGCAGAATGCAGAGGTCAGCAAATCTACTGGGAAAATAAGTATCAAACTGAATAAAACTGTCAGTAAAAACCATTTCCAGGCTGTCGAATCAACCAAAGGCAAATAAAAATTTGAGAAGTGTCTGATTCATGAAAAGCTGTTAGAACTTCAAGGTATAAACAGAGCCTCTGCAACCTCTAGCCTAGAAACAGTCCCATCTCCCTGGCACCTCCACCAGGATTGCAAACGGGCAAGCTTTACTGAGTGGTGCTGATGGGAGGACCAGCAGCTGTGCTGCAGGTGGGGCTGACCACTGCCCAGTGGCATGGGCAATAAGAATAGCAAAATAGGTCTCAGTGGAAAGGGACAATGCCAGCTCTGCTAGCCAGATGTTGAAGTTCCAGAAATGCAATGGGTCAGTCCTTCAAAAGAGACTCGTAGAGGGTATGTGTAAGTTCTCCAGTCATCTCTAGTGTACTGGGAACTTCTCACATGTGCAAGGGGAGGTACAAAAATCCCCAATGCTAAAGTAAAAGCCAATGCTGACTTGAAAGTTACCTGAATTCTGAATGTGCTCCCAACTCACACATACATCCATTGGCAAAGGAAGGAAGTTTTATGGACCTGAGGTATTTGAGCACAACCTCGGTCCAGTTATCGGCCAACCAGCAAGCTATGCCAAAAGGAAACCAGGCTAAAACATGACAATAAGAATGAAAAACAAGACAGCACACATCAGAGGTCACACTTAGAGGGGGATAAAGTTTACAGATAAAGCACAAGAAAGTTACTAAAACAAATAAAAACAATAGTGACAGCAACAAAAAGACACTCCTCAGGGATAAATATTGGAATTCAGAATTGCTACAACATATTATTGAAAATACCTAATTTCCCAAACAATTTATGAGACATACAAAGAAATAATAAACAAAGCCAATGATAAAAATGACTTTGAGTGGGCCCTGATGTCAAATTTTCAAAGACTTAAAAGCAGCAATCATAAATAGGTTCAAAGAATTAAAGAAAACTTTGTTTAATGAATTAAAAGGGAAAATTATTAAATGACTTTAAATAGATAATTTTAGGAATACAAACCATGAAAAGAAACAAATGGAAATTTTAGTTGAAATATATATTATAATACAGAAATTTAACTAATGATGACTTCAATAGCAGACATGAGATGGCAAGAAGAAAAAAAAACGGTGAATTATAAGTTATGTTAGTAGAAATTATTCAATCTGAAGAAAGAGAAAAATATGAAGAAAAATAAACATAGCTTCAAGGACCCTTGGATCAATATTGAGTGCATTGGAGCACATGCAGTAGCAGGAGAAGAGGGAAAGGAGGTGATATAGTTAAAGAAATATTGGCTGAAACATTCTAAACTTTGATTAAAAATAATGTAATCTACAGATATAAGAAGATCAACAAACGTTAAGTAGAAACATAAAGAGATTCACACTTAGACACTTCATAGTCAAACAGCTGAAAGCCAAATACAAGGAGAAAAATCTTACAAGGAGCAAAAGAGAAAGGACTCATCACACCAAGGGGAACAACAATATAATAATGTCTGGCTTCTCTCTAGTCAAGATGGCAGCAGAAGGACATATGAAAAGTCCTGGTGGTGAGGGAGTGAAACCCAAGAACTGCTAACCAATAACCTAGCAAAGCTACCCTTCAAAACTGAAGGTAATATAAACACATTCCCAGAGAAACAGAGAAACTCCTTGCTAATAGATCTGACTTATAAAATATATTAAAGGAAGTCCTTTAGGAAATAATGCCAGAGGATAACTCTAATTCATAGGAAAGATATAAAACCACCATAAATGATAAATAGAAAAGACTACTTGCACATTTTCTTCTCTTCATTACAGTACTATACTTAAGAGTATACAGATGTCTCCCACTATCTGAAAGTAGAACATTACTATTTGGCCTGATTTCATAGGTTATCTATTTATTTTTTTGGTTTGGGAATTTTATTACAATTAATTTACATAGAAAAAAAATGTGAGCCTTCCCAGTCTCCAAAAATAAACTACCAACTCGTACCAACCCTGAATATTTTGCATTCAAATAGCAGTTAAAAACTTGTATGAGCAAACATTATAATACTATAGTGTTGGGTTTATAAAATATATAGATGTAACCTACATGACAATAATAAAATAAAGGAAGGGGAGATGGAAATACGTTGAATAAAGTTGTGAAGTTTTAGTTAACTTAAGTCAGTATTAACTTGTGTCGTTGTTGTCAGAGAGCTATTTTTGAGTATTCAGAATGCCAAAGTTCCTTCTTATTGTTAAATAAATCCTTTAAGTATGTTGTTCATCATGACCAGTCTTCTAGCAATGTGTCAAAAGCATCCATAATTAATTACCCAGTTACATTCTATATGGTTACTATCCACTGCTTTCTCAAATATATCAGCTTCTCTTAGTTGTGGCAAGTTAATCAAATCAATAATTACTTATCAAATACAGATGAAAATTAATTTAAAAAATACTCAAAATAAATGCCTGTTTCTAAAGACATATGACTGAATACAGTCAGAGTTATTAAGAACACAGTAATGATTATATATTATAGAAAATGTTTCCCTGATGCGATTAGAATTCATGTGTTCTCTCATTCATTTGCTTAGGAAACAAAGTCTTCTTGTTTGCTAATTTTATAATAATTTAACCTTAACTAAAGGCAAAATATCTTTAATTTTAAAATGTTGTGGTTAATCTTATGTATATCTTAATGTTACAGAGGTGACAGAATTCAAAATTAACCTTGTGACCAGAGACAATACTATTTTTTCAGTCACATTCAATCAGCTGATACTGTAAGTCAAGCAATTTGTATTCAAAGGTACAGAATTTGTAAATAATTTGAACCATTTAATCAATCTAGACAATCAATCTGGAAAACATTCTCCAAAAGTCATTTTTCCATAATGGAGATTTTCTTAAAACTTGTTCTATCAGGAAAAAAATTATCTATATTTTTTATTTTCTCATACAGACAGCCAGAATCACAGATGAAAGCAGTCTTTAGTTTGTTTAGGAATTATGTGCTAGAGTTAAAAAAAAATCTAAAATCTTACACTTTATTTGTTTAACATACCATTTTCCAAAATGGAAGAACATCAAAATTGTCAGGATCTTTTTACTGACAGTTCTTAGATCAATTCAGAAGGTAAATTTGTGTGAAAGTGCTACCATCTGCTGTCAGTACTAATGAACTGATGCAAATCTGCACTGAGAAAAATGTCAGTGTGGAAATACATGCAGCCAATGAACTGTGTTAGGCTTACAACTCAATAAACACTTCTGCTGGAACAAAGTTCTGTTAAATGGTTTTCTGTGAAAATAGAAATGATGGGTCAGATTTCTATCTCTGTAACTCCAGAGGAGTTATAGAGGCACATTCGCTTATGAAATTTAATTTAGCAATGGTTAAATGTCTCATAAAATAAGTCTGACATGAATACTGTGAATTGGTTTCAGACCTATTAGATATGACTATCACAAGGAAATGATAATACTGCACCTTCATTCTTACATCTAATAAATATGATAAGTTTCTTGGTTCATTTCTTAATTTGCTAGGCTCTCCAGGAGGGCACAAATATAATTTCACATACTAAGCTTTCATCCAGTTTCATATTCCAGATTGATCAAATTTGCCCTCCACTGTTTGAGGAAGATACTCCTCTCCCCTCAAACAGAGAAAGGAAAATAGCGATTGAACATCTGCAGTAGCAGACAGTGTACTAAGCTTTGCATGGTCCACCTAGGCCAGGAAGACTTAATTACCAGCACTTTGGAGTAGAGGTTCAAAGAGATTATGCTGAAAGTCATCCATGCCGTTGGAAGGCAAAAATCTCCAAAGTCTACCTGTTAAACTGCAGCTTCTCACCCCACTGACCAGAAAAGATGCAAAGGACAGTCCCTGGCTTCAATATTTTCTAGTCTGCCTCTTCAAAAGTTAACTTTTTATCTCAGAGTCAAGTATTTTCCTAAAATTATCAACAACATATACAGAGTTCAGAAAATATAGAAAAGAATAAAGAATAAAAGCAGGGTATTTTAAAAGTGCCCAATGCAGATTTAACCACTATTTATTGATTTTCCTTTTATAATTTTTTATACAAACATGTTTATGGTTTTCCGTTGCTTTTTAATCACTAAACAGATACTTTGAGTGTCTTGGGTCAGGGCCTGCCATATGTGTTGTGTTGATTTTGCCTAAATGTCCTTATCTTCTGTTTTACTGATTTCCATACCTATTATTTCCCTCCATATATTTTATTTGGATTTGTTTTGTTGTTCTTAATTTATTTTTAATGCTCCATGGGTGCCTAAAGGAATATGTGTAGGAACTACGTAATTTTCAGTTGTTGGCCAGTGTTTGTCATGTGTCAGATCAAACTACGTTAATTCTGTTGTCCATGCCTCCTATATCCTCATTGCTTGCTCTAGCAATTTCTAAGTGTGATAGATGATTTCTGCTTACAGTTGCTCAACTTTATATATCCTGAAGTTCTGTTGTTGTTCTCTATTGTTTTTTAGATGGAAAGGTACAGGTAGGAATGAAGGTGAGTAGGCAGGCTGGCAGGAAGAGGGAGGAGAAAGACGCATTTTATTTCAGTTTTTATTAGATGTTCACATTGATTGTTTCCCCAGACCTGGCATGAGAACCTGAATCCTTGGGATGCACCTGGACAGCGTTCCTTTGGAGGTGGCTGACCTAACCACTACTCCACCAGCGTGTGCCCTGAAGTTCTGCTATTTAAATACATTAAAGTACATCTTCCTGGAGAATGAAACTTTAATATAAAGTGATTATGCTTTCTGCTACAAAAGACTTTTATTAATATAGCCACGCAAGCTTTCTATTTACTTTATATATTAATCTTCTCTTGTACTTATTTATAAAAAGTACGCAGATGAATTTTTTTAAATCGACCTTTACAAGTTGTCTTTTAAATAGTTTTAATTTCATTTATAGGCTTTGTGATTAGATATAATTTGATTTCATTTCTTCCATCTTCTTTTGCTTTTATTTTTTCTGCTATTGTTTTCTTTTGGATTGACTGAGAGTAGACTTAATTTTTTTTCTTTTTCCATTTTATTTTTATTAATTTGAAAATTATATGCTCTATTTCTTAACTTTTAGTAGTCATCCCATAATTTTAAGTAAATGTTTTATTAAACAAAATTATTTAATAACTTTACCTTTTCCCCAAATAATTCAAGTACCTTGGTATGCTTAACTCTGATTACCCCTTCACCTATGACCCGTGTGTTTGTGCCTCCCTGTTCCTAGAGTCTCTCGACACTTACATTTACCATCTTTTTTTCATTTTTTGCTCTAGTGTGTATAATTTCTTCAGACTCATCTTCTAGGTAAGTTGGGGAAGGAAGGCCTCATAGTGAGGGAGAGTGTTTGGAGAGTTCAGAGTAGCAAGACCAGTGTTGTCAAGTGAAATGAAGGGGACGGCAGTGGGAGGGAGACTGGAGAATAGCTGGGAGGAAGATCACGCAGGCGTGCAAAGGACTTGGTTGAGATTTTATTCCCAGTGTGAGGGGAATTCTGAACTAAGAAGTGACATATTCTGATTTACACGTTAAAATGTTACTCTCAGTACTGTGGAAGGACAAGAGAGGGCAGGAAGAGCAATTAGGAGGCACTGTGCCAGGTCAGGTACGATGGTGTTTGGTAACCGTGTCCATGGGGAGAATGGTTAGGTTTGGGATTTTTTTTGAAAGTAGAGTCAAAACCATTTGCTTAAGGATTTGATATGCTGTTGACAAATAAGAGTCAACGATGGTGAAATGTCTGTGTTTCCTTGGCTATTTGTCTATTGAGGCTTTGCAGGGACTTTCTTATTCATTTATATTAACTCTTCAGTATCCTTTGAGGGCACTGATTCTCTTGATTCATTCAGACCCATTGTGAGCCAATGTTAGTAATGCAGGGATACAGAAACAGATAACTCTCCTTCTATAGAAGTTGGTAAAATATACAAAATATTTTTTTAATTTCTGAATTGTTATTTGTCTTTGAACTTTGTTAATGATTTAGATGTGGAATGTAGTATTAGATAATTAATCTATAATTTTTGTCTTTCATGATTTCATCTATCACTTTTATGTCTAAAAAATTATATTTAGAATTGGAAAATCAGCTATTCACCTATGTTTATGTATTATTTATCACTAAAGTACTTGCCATTCCCCAAACACATTGTTTTCTCTTACCTCCAGCCATTTTTTGTACATGTGTTTCTACCTGGAACAGCCCTCCTCCTCCCCACACTATTGGTGCCCATTTCTCTCCCATACAATTCAGCTTTCTTCTACTCCAACCCTGTATCATGTGCCCTCCCTGTGTTCCCACTGCACCCCAAGCTTAAGCCTTCTGCTTAGTTCCACACCAGTCTTCTAGTTAACTATGGAATCTCCCTCTTCTCCACAGTACTTCTTCGAGAGCAGAGGAAGTATTCTGATTACTACTTTAATACCCACATCCAGGACAGTGCCTATCATCTAGTGAGCACTCAGTAGATATTTGTGGAATTACTGCATAGACAAACACATCCCACTGTGTCACAATGAATTATTATTGGAACATTCAGCTTGTTCCAGAAAGGACATTATTTGTGCAGAAAGCACTAGTGGACCCTATGCCACTATAAAGACATGAAAGGGACAGAAATATTATCCCTCTTTGGCACAAAGCCAAGCATAACACTTCCTGTACATTTATACGAATCCTCAGAAAATAACTTCAGTATCTGTTTTTTCAAATATTTCCTCCAAAGTGTATCTAAGAGAAAAGGAGAGGGCTTGAAGGTATAGTTAGGAATAACTCTCCACATAAAACATGTCAACTATGCAGTCTATTCTAAAATCTATTGGTTTCTACAGAAAAAATAATTCATATTAACATTGGAAAAAAAAAAAACAGATGCGCCAAGATGAATGTTTTACTTCTGTGAGTTAGCCACCTCCTACCACACCACTGAAACCCCTGAAGTACATTACCCAGACTTAGAAGCAGATCAAATACGACTAAAACAATACACTCTTGCCTTTCTACTCAATTCATTCTTTAATAATTCATGTATGTTTTTTCACTCATTTGTTCAATAAACATCACTGAATCTCTATTGTGGATAAGACTCCTGCAAAAAATTCATCCATTTATCCATCCAGCCACCCATTCATTTTTCAACATTTATGGAGTATGTTCTATGTGTCAGACACTGTTCTAGTCACTGGACATACAAAGTATACTCAAGTGAGAAGCAAAATTGGACCCCATGAATTCTATACTCTTGTTCTAGGTGCTAGAAATATATAAAATAGCGTCTCACTATTCCAACTCCAAGATGTACAGTACAGTTGCATCCTCATTACTCAACGTTCTGGGCTGCACCTCTAGGGGAGTTCTAAAGGTGAAGCAGGTTTGTCACTATGCTTTCCCCTCCCCTTAGGATTTCTAACAGAAGACGGAAAAGCAGATCCATAGGGCAAACAGCAATTTCACCTGGCCTGTTAGTCAGAGGTGAGTAATAGGACTTGTGAACAAGAATAAGAAAAACTAGCCAGAGAGATGTTCTTTGTAGACATCATTTTTCACCATTTGGAGAAGAGATATGGGGAGACTGCACGCTCCAGAGAAGATTGTGTAGGGCTCACAGTGATGCTGGCATGGAATGAAAGGTTCCCACTGTAAGAAGGCTGCCCCAAGGAAGGCCTATAAGTGCCTGAGGTCAGAGAGGACCTTATCAGTAAACAAACATAAACCATGATGTAGAGCTGGCCCAGGTCTGGGGCACCAGGGCTGGAAAATTTGTTGTTCCCTGAAATCATATTTATGGTGAGATCCTGGATGCCTGGAAATCAACTACTATTTTCACTCTGCAGATCTAATTATTGCTATAATTGTGCAGTTTCTATATTGGTGGGCTGAGTGCCCTGCAGTTGGAACCACCAGACTGTACACAGGTTGTATATTTTCATGAGCTGCAAGGAATCTTGAGTAAAATAAACTGACATTTTCTCTCCTCTTCCCATAATCCATTAGGGCATTTGCAATTCAAGAGTTACCGAAATCACTATAATATAAAACAGATTATGTACCTGGTCACTCAAAATGTACAAAAATACAGATCTATGGGAATTCAGAAAAAGGAGAGCTCACTTCCAGCAGGTCAGGTAGCAGGCAGCAAAGACTTCTGAAAATCTGGTATTTTATCTGGTCCAGACCTTAAAGGATGGGCTATGCCCGGGGGGAGGAAGAAGGGGAAGAATGGGATGAAAAAAGTGTTGCCGTAGAATTTAAGACAGAAAGGGTTGATTCCAAACTTAATAGAAAAGAAGTGAGGAACAGACTTCACACTTGCGTCTGAGAAGTTTGGTAAGCCCATTTTTGTTTTGTTTTATTGATGGTGGTGTTAAATGACTGAGAGACTCCTGTAAGATCCTGTAAGATTCTCTGGAAGTAACCAACATCTATACAAGAGTAAAAAGCAAGGTTTGAAGTGTCAGTAATCCCCTCTTAATAGTGTGGGAAAGGGAAAAAAGGCAGGGATGGGGAGACAGTCCAGTAAAGATTTCTAGATCTTATTGGTATGCGCAGATAGAGAAAGACAGTGAGAGACTATTTAAGAGAGAGAGAGAGAAATGAAAGTCTTGCATCTTGCCCAAATACCCAGAATGCAGAACGGTAAGTTGCTCCTCATTTCTGAGACAGGCAGAGAAGCCAAGTGAAATGATGCTTTGCTCTAGCTGCACCTGTTGACATTTTGTGGCCAGTTAATTAGGAATAAAATTCTAATGGTGTCTGGGAGGGTGCTCCCCGTCACCCCAAAATAAGACAGTTCTTCAAATTCATATGCTGTACAGAAGCCACCAGGCTTCCTAGAATTTTTATTAAAAATTACAGACATTACAGCAATAGTTCTCAGACACCACCTGCCCTGCTAACAAAAACTTTCCTTTCATGGCTCCAGAGGGAGCCCAGAAACTAATTCTCCCACCTCTGCATAAATCTACAAAGGCCTCCCTCCCTGGGCTGCTGACAGTCCCAACTATAACTCCTGGATTAGAGAGCAGAATCTGAATATATTTATAGAGTCTATATGGGTTGTTGCTTTAAGCAACACCATTAATATGCCAGAACTCCGAGTTCCCAAACTCATTCAGTTATCAGTTTGTTGTACATAATTTAATCTTTCTGTATTTTGATATGCAAAATGGAAATAGTACTGCTGATACTTCACAGGGTGAAAGGAGATAACCACCAAGACCATTACAAAGCTTGCTGGGGGGGAAAGAGCTTATGTAAATGTCTATTAATTAAACAGGAACGGCTGCACAACTAGGTCAGGCATGATGATAAGACTGAACAGCCCACCCCAGCCACCAGCACCAGAAAGAAGAAATGAACATTTAATCCTAATAGCACTTGTTGGTTCCATTTAATAAAGAATATTAAATTGTCATATTCTGTAACATAACAGAGTGGCATGTTTCAGACCATCCTCAAAGAATTCATTGACAGAACATAAACTTATTAGCGATAACAGCCACAAACAAAAACAAAAAAAGCAAGCCAATTACTAATGAAGAACTTGTAAAAAGCTAATCAAAGCTCTCATCCAGAGAAAATGAGAAAATCTGAGGCTCACAATGATTTTGTATATTGATGAGATTTTATACAGCGTCACAGAAAGAAAAATAAAAGAGATTAAAATGAAGACAAAAGAACTCTAAGTCTCTGTTTAAAAGTCTTGTTAGGTTCCATATCAATATTTTTATTCAAATGTTCTCTTCCAGTGGAAACATTTATTTTTTTAAAAAAATACCTGACAGGTGTGGGCAGTCATTAGGGGACACTCTTAGTCATCACATCTCTGAGTGCTGGCGGGGCTAGACAAAGGAGCTTTCATTCAGCCTCACCCATTTTGTAGAAAAGGCTCAGAGGGGTAGCGTATCCTGGGTCATGATGCTGAGAAATGATGAAGCTGAGACTCATATCTAGATTCAAGAATAGAACGTAATCTTTCCCAACTTGACCAGCATCAAGTCTGCTGAGACTAAATGCAGAACTTCAGCATGAACAACTTTCAGGCATTATATTAGCTCCATTTTTGCCTTAAGAGAAAACAATTGGGAGCTTTTCTTTCCAAGCATTAATTCTTTTTTCCCACCCCTTCCACTACATTACATAATGGCGACAATTTTTGGCTGACAAAGGCTATTTCTCAGAAGCTTACTAAAACAATGACAGTTTAGAACTGCGTGTGTTGGGGTACAATATAGTGGTGAATCAGCAAGCAGAAAATTCAAGAATTTTCAAAAGCAAACTCACCAAACAGTCTAATTTATTGATAACCAGATAGTAATGTCTGGCAAGTATCACACAGGAAGATGTTTTATGAGCAACACAAAATAAAACAGCAGTCTGTTAGCATAATTACTTTTAAATGGTGCCAAATAGAATTGTACAGAAAAAGAAAAACATGCAGATAAATCAAGATGATTTTTTAAAATAACACATGCTTTTGTTTCGACAATAATCAATGTAAATTTTAATAAAGGCACCTCAATTTATAGCTAGCAGTAATTTTTCTTTTAAATTTCTTACACAATTTTGATAATAAAAAATGACTTATCAACAGCAGATTTCCCAGTGATTCATAAAAAATGACTTTTTTTTCTTTAGACCTCTCAAAAGAGACTCTGTGAAGAAAATTCTTAAGAAAATGACAAACATTTAATCATGAAATCGGTTATTACTGATATAATAATAAAAAATGTAAGGTATAGATCTGATCTATAAAAATTTAGCTATCATATTTCTCCCACTTTTAAAACTACTAATAATTTGAAACTAGGTAATAAACACAATGTTACTAATAGTCTACAGTATTAAGAAATCATACTCTTTTATATAGAAATATAATCTCAGGTTTTTTTTCCAGACAATGATTATATCCTGGTATTTCACAAACAAATATTAGAGGAATAAATGGAAACATATGGATGGGGTTGACTCTTATTCTTAAAGGTATTTTATTAAAATGCAAGCAGTTTAATAACATCAGGATAAAAAATGTACTGTTTAATTTCATTTCCTAACCAAATCAATTTCTTACATTTCTCCACAGTAACATATGTTGGAATTTTAAGAACTGATTTTTTTTTTTTTTTTTAAAGAAAAGGTACAGGCAGGCAGGCAGGGAGAGAAAAGGGGAAGCTGTATCTTTATTTTGTTTTTATTTAATTGTTCACAATGGTTGTCTTATCCTGGAGCCAGGACTTGAACCCAGGGGTATGTGGCCTATCTCTCTCTCTGTCTCTCACACACACACACACACACACACACACACACACACACACACACACTCAACAACCAAAAAAAAGAAATTGGAACCAGACAAGTTTTCCACATGAAATTATGAGAAGAACCTGTTTAAAGGCTAAGCTCTGAGTTCACCGTTATTTTCTTCCCAATGGCCCTTCAGAGCAGCAAAGTCAGTAAGTTTCACGATTGTTTCAGACTCAGTCAATCTTAAACACTTTTTTTCCTTTCCTCTTACAGGTTGATTTCTCCCTAATTTTATTGACAGCTATCTACCTATCTACCTAAGGTTTATACACAATAAGATGTAATTTCATGATTCAATTTTTCCTCCCATATAACACTAAATACATATCTATTTTCCTATATTTTTATAATCCTTATAACTTTCTTTTTAGCTATATAACATTCCTGTTCTTACCTATCATAGTAATTTTACCATTAATTACCATAGTGCCATGCTACTATAAATGATGCATGTATATTATATGAATTGTTGATTACTTCTTTATAATAAAGTTCCAATAATGGGTAAAAACTGGGAATATTTATATGACTGTTAATCTATATTACCACATTCTCTTCCAAGAAGATGAATCTAATTTATATTGCCACCATTACAAGCTGCTTGACTAGTCCCTGACTGTTTCAAGTAACACTGTCTTAATGTAAGAATTAAACCCTCTTTTGAAATATTTTACAAAAACATCACACGAACTCTGCAAAGACTCTAGGCAGATAGCTTAAGCTTTATGCCACTTTCAACTTGGCCACAGGGTACAAACCTTGGGAATTACTGACTTGATGCATGAGGACATATGGAGAAGGGTTAGGGCTCATGGTGGAGATGGGTGACTCTCAAATGCTTGTAAACACATTATGTCTCTGGATGCTGCTTTTTCAGATTGGTTGGGGCAGGGTCACCAACTTTTCAGAAATAGTGTGTCAAGACTGCCATCTCTCAGAGCAGGCCTGCGTTATCCTGAGTCTCAAAGGGCCATGAAATAGGCCATAACGAATCACATTAAATGAAGCTCATGCTGTTCTTGGGTTCTACGCCAGCCGGTATAAATATGGCTACAGTATTATCATTTCCCTCTTCTAAAATGTTCTCATTTCCTTGGCAGGGTCTGGAAAATAATGTTAAGTGTAAAAACCAGCACACAAAATTATGTATTCACTATGGTTACAACAGTGGATATGCTGACATGAGATTTGCCCAGGAAGAAAACGGCATCCAAATTTTCAATTTGAGATATGGCATGAAATAAAAAATAAACACTAGAATTGTGCATGTCAAACTGATAAAAATATAATTGGTACTAAACACACCTGTGGGTATGCATATTTTCTTCAATTCCTCTGTTTTTTTTTACATAAAGAACAATCTATTTCTCCCATGTTCCTCCTAAAAGTCCCATTCATTCGTTTATCCTAGCTGATATTCCTCCAAGAGTTGGAGCAGCTGCCTTTTTCAGAATGAAGTAAAACTGTCTCTGAACATCCTTTGTGGTAGCAGAACCTCCCCATGTCTGCCTCGGGTGGGATCGACGTTCAGAGGAACACTTACACAAACAGGTCAAAGTACAAGTCCGGTTCCCCCTTCTAAGGCAAGGGCTGTCTCCCAGATATTACTAACAAATGTGGAAGTACTCCTGCTTTCTTTGCATTTACCTTCTTCATAAAGGCCTGGAAATATTTATCCAAGTTACTACATATAGAGTTAAAACAACTTTCTGGGGAAACTTCGGAATTCTAGAATTTCACAACTTGAGAAAGAAAGTATTATTCTTAATACCTAGTACTCAGAAAACGAAAATTATAAAGGTAATTTTATACCTCTACTTACTTTATTTTATACCTTCCCTTACATTTTTACTCTTATAAATCAGTATTTTATTCCAATGTCTTTAATTATTTTTGCTTGCATACAACCATATTTTAAACTATATATCTACATGCCACTAAGCACATAGTTGACCTCTAAAATTTTTCATTAAATACTTGCAAAGGTATTTATATATGTATGTATGTGTATATATATAATTTAAAAGAGATATTATTTTACATATAAATGCAATTTTAATTAACACAATTATGCCACTCTCTTAAAAGTATTCAGTTGAAAACAAATGCCACAGTGTTATTAAACCCAACATCATTCATTTAAAAAATATATCAACAACTGGGTTTTTTGTAATTTTCTCCTTGAATTTATATCTCCATTCTGCTTATCTCAAAGAACATAATGTATATTTTATCCTTAAAAGCTTTTTATTGATCATATTCTTATAAACAAAAAAGAGAAAGGAGCTCATTTTCCAAAATTTCCTGTGCCCACTTGCTCTAAACGTTAAACTTAGATATCTGAGTTGTCATTATAATTACTGGTAGTACTTGGTTGAGCAAAACAAAACAAATAATACTTGACAAACATTTAAAGTATTTTTTGAAATCATGAGTTATTTGATCATTAGCATGTACAAGTCATATTTTTTCGCATGTATAGGAGTCACTTAATCTTCACAATATCTTACTATTATTATTATCTCTATTTAATAGATGCAGAAATTAAAGTAGAGGAAGTTTTATATGACCTCTCAGGGTCAAGTAGCTAGAAAGTTGCAGAGCTGGGGTTTACACACAGACTCTCTGGTTCCAGGGCCCAGTCATTTAATCTCTCTCAGAGACTTCCTGACTCTTAAAAACATGGATTGGGGATGGGAATCGGGGCCTCACATAAAGGGGTTGTCAAATTGCTCCCTTGGTGACCTGGCTGAGCAATGTGGCATGGCGGAGGCTGGGATGGGCATGAAGTATGTCTGTTACAGTGGGAGAAAGGCAAAAAGGGGAGACGAGAAAGAAAAATCTTGGCCACACGTGCCTTTTCAGGCAGACGGAGTTTACGAGAGTGTGCATGTGGAAACAGACGGTCTGGAAATCAATTCCTTTAAAATTCTATACCCACATATCTTTTGGGTGGTTTGCACATATACTCCAAGGTACATATCCTTCGATTTGAATGCCATCCGTTCACTCGATTTTTGATACGATAAAACTTAGAAGTTTTGTAAAACATTTCTAATGTGTAGAAACAAAATTTGATTAAAATTTAAATTATTTTAACCCTTGAATTTTATTTTAAAATAGCAGTTAATTTCAATAATTTGGAAAGACACAAATGCTAAAGTGTAACAGGATAGTAATAAGCATAACTCTCGTCTACATGGTAGGTTTATAATGATTAGATGTAATGCATGAAAAGATAACAGGTCAGTAATAGAGCCATGCATAAAACGCTCCTCTCAAAATCTTTATTTGCATTTCTATTACTGAAATCATTTCCTAATAATGAAGTTACTGTGAGAGAAGCTCTATTACTAAGGAATCACTGTTACAGAAACAACATTATTAAAGCATTGCTATGTATAGGAACTTTTATTAGGATGATATACATTATATATCATTGTAATAAAGCTTCTATTATAATCTTAATTTCATGAAGCTTTATTTGACGATAGCAATGCTAGAGCTGTAGGAATTTTAATAAAGTATCAAAATAATGCTTTGGTAATAGGATTGTTTAGAATACTAATACTTCAGGGAAGGCTGAACTGCCTAATGGATGACGTTTATGTCATTGGTTATACATGCTCTACCAAGAATTAAGAAGAAAAGAACCCTCATATACCTAGTAGCGTGCAGTGTGGAAATGCATATGTTAAGACATATGTATCAGCTGTCTTTGATATAACTACTCGGTGTGTCCTGTTCATTTACTGGTACAAGATATCAAGTTGCTAATACAGACATGTATAACTGTGATAATTAAAAGGTTTAATGTTCAGAGCTATGGAGAGCTGGAAATCAAAAAGTGAACAACACTTTTATAGACACCCACAGACATGCATGTAGACACATCTTCGGAATTGCCTGTTAGAAAAACCATTAGAGGAATATAAGTTTTTGGTGGGTGTGAGGAAGAGTAGTAGGGGGAGAGAGAGAGAGAGAGAGAGAGAGAGAGAGAGAGAGAGAGAGAGAGAGAGAGAGAGAGAGAGAGAGAG